>VZTT01042981.1:6944-20324 GCA_013400855.1 Buphagus erythrorhynchus | reverse complement strand
TTAAGGAATTATTTAAGGAATTAATTAAGGCCCCTTCCGGTCAAGCTGTGGTCTTTAATGAGCATCTTCCCATCCCTGGGATCCAACCAGGCTGGAACAGCACCCAGGGCTGGTCTGGGACTTCCTGCTCCAGAACAGCTCCCTGGGAGGGACATTCCTGCTGGAATTCCAGAGAATCATGGAATCACAGAATGGTTTGGGTGGGCAGAGATCCTGTTTGGGAATGTGTGGAAGTGCCCAGCTGAGCCTGGAGGGCAGGGATGGATCAGCTGGGAAGTTCTAACTGGAGTATCCATGGCAGGGAAAAGGTTGGAGGGGAAACTGAGGCAGCACTGGTTCAGATCCAGGCGTTCTCCCATCCCTTTTCCATCTTCCCTGGGATCCTTTTGGTTTCCTGGCCCCCCAGCCCAACCTTGGCCAGGTGTCCTCAGACTGGTGGCTGGGCCAGCTGAACTTTTGGGTATTTTTCCTCTAAACCAGGGAATTTGGCTTCCCTGAATGTTTTCCTGAGCTTTGCCAGAGTTTATTCCTCCCTCACCCATTAGTGATGGATCGAATGATAAGAGCGGGATTTCCACGGAGATCCCAATTCCCACGGCGATTATCAGGGATAAACACAAATCCCTGCTGTGCCCTGGCTTGGAGCGCCCTCAGCACTTCCTGACCTCCCCCAGAGCCAGGGATTCAGGTAAGGGATGCATCCCTGGAGCTGAGGGAAGGGCTGGAAGGAGCTGGAGCATCCCTAAACCTGCCTGTGCATCCCTGCGACCCAGGGCTGTGGATGGAGGGGCTGGATGGGGCAGGCAGTTCCCAAATCCCACTGGGATGGTTTTCCCTCCTGACATTTCCCTCCCATGCCGACCATCCCTGCTGTGTTCCCCATTTCCTCTGCATCCCAAGGAAAGCTCCTGGGCTGCCCCAGTGCCTGGGGGACACAAAGAGCTGCTGTTCCAGCTCTGGCTGCTCCCAGCACAGCGGGGTTTTCTTTGGCCAGAGTCCAGAGGCAGAAGGTGACAGAGGATTCCCACATTTTCCTGGAGGAAGTGCCCAGCTCAGGATGCTGCTGCTGAGCCCATCCTGGGTGCTGGAACTGCTGGGAAGGGGATGGGATATGGGAGATATGGGAAATGGGGTCTGTGTGTGCTGGCTCTCTGCCCCATCCATCCCATTACAAAAATCCTGGATTTAGGGGTGGAGCACTGATATGGAAAATTTGGGGATTTTTGTCCATCTCTTTTGGCATTAATCCATTAATTCCTCCAGCATTTGGGAGGAATAAACTTTTTTCCATAATATTGTCCACTCAGCTGTAGCAGAGCAACAAGTGGTGCTTCCCAATGGCATTCCCGGGAATGCCAGGGGTTTATTCCATGGATAGAATCCTTCTGAACAGGTGTCAGTGTCTTCTTCTCCCTCTGGGATAGGGAAGTGTTTCCTGGACATTCATTGTGCTGCACTGGAGGGACCAGCCAGGAGCTGGGAGCAAGGAATTTCCAGCAAGGAATTCTGAGTGAGGGATTCTGAGCAAAGGATTGCAGGCAAGGAATTGTGAGTAAGGAATTCTGAGCGAAGAATTGCAGGCAAGGAATTGTGAGTAGGGAATTCTGAGCAAGGAATTTCCAGCAAGGAATTCTGAGTGAGGGATTCTGAGCAAAGGATTCTGAGCAAAGGATTGCAGACAAGGAATTGTGAGCAAGGAGTTTCCAGCAAGGAATTGTGAGTAAGGAATTCTGAGCGAAGAATTGCAGGCAAGGAATTGTGAGTAGGGAATTCTGAGCAAGGAATTTCCAGCAAGGAATTGTGAGCAAAGAATTCTGAGCGAGGAATTGCAGGCAAGGGATTTTTAGTAGGGAATTGCCAACAAGGAATTGCCAGCAAGGAATTGTGAGTAGGGAATTACAAGTGAGGAATTGTGAGTGATCCAGTTGGAAGCATGGAATTGCAAGCAAGGAATTGTGAGTAAGGAATGGAGAACAAGGTGGGTGTTCCCTGGGGAATCCTGGAGGGATCCCTTCCTCCAGCTCCCTGCTTTTCCCTCTCCAGTGGATTTTTGTGCTGGGGATGCCTGCAGGTTCTCTGTATCCCAGGAGTATCCATGGAAAATATCCAAGGAAAAAGTGCCTGGGTGGCACCTGAGCCAGAGCAGGGAGCCTGGGGCTTGTCATTCCCAGGGGAACTGGGGGAGATCCTGCCTGGAGCTTCAACCCAGTTTTAGTGCAAGAACTGGGAGCCTCCAGCTCAGGATCCCTGCTGCAGGAAAGATTCCTGGAGGGAACGTCACTCCCATGACCCCGGCTCCAAGCTGAGCACACAGGGAGGGCTTGGGGAGCAGGGATGAGGAATTTGGGAAGAGGTTACGAAATCTGTGGTGAAATCCCTGTCCTGTGGAGAGCCCAGAGCAGCCTCTGGCCACCAGTGTCAAATCCCTGCTTCCATCCAGCTGCAGGCTCCCGGGATGGGGCCAGGATCCCTCGTCCTGGCAGCTGGCAGGGAAGAGCAGGAATCTTAATTTATCCCATCCTTTCCAACCCAAAGCACTTCCCTGGTCCAGGCAATTTCCTTTCCCTTTCCCTTTCCCTTTCCCTTTCCCTTTCCCTTTCCCCTTCCCTTTCCCCTTCCCTTCCCGGGGTGATTCCTGGGATGATTCCAGCAGCAGGAGGCAGGGGCAGGTTCCTCTGGAAAATCTCCTTTTCCAGCAGGGAGGATTCCTGGCTGGGGGCTGTGGCCACAGCTCCCTGGATGGATTGGGAATGTGGGCCAGGGAAAGTTTCTCAACTCAGAGTTCACCCCAAGGTCCTTGGGAGGGTCACAGGGCTCCAACCCAGGCTGCATCCCAAGGGATTTTTCAATGGAAGATCCCTCCCCTGGCTGTCAGGGTGTCACTGCTGGCAGCTCTGGAGCCATCCAGGGAATTTTGGCACCTCCAGAGGCAGAGGAGCTTCCCTGAGCACCAGGCAGTGGCAGCAGCCCTGGGAGGGATTGGCTTTTGGGGGATATCTCCATGGAATCCTACATCCCACTGGGATGGATTCAGGGTGGGGCTGGATAAACCCTGGAGGTAGGAATGGCTGGATCCACATCCCAGGGAGTGCTGGATGTGAGGGATGAAATCCCAATGGGAACTGGATGTGGGAATATACATCCCAATGGGAGCTGGGTGTGAGGGATGAAATCCCAGTAGGACCTGGATGTTGGGGATGCACTTCTCAATGGGAACTGGATGGTAGGGTTGAAATCCCAATAGGAACGGATGTTAGGGATGAAATCCCAGTAGGAACTGGATGTGAGGGATGAAATCCCAATGGGAACTGGATGTTGGGGATGAAATCCCAGTAGGAACTGGATGTGAGGGATGAAATCCCAATGGGAACTGGATGTGAGGGATGAAATCCCAGTAGGAACTGGATGTGAGGGATGAAATCCCAGTAGGAACTGGATGTGGGAATGCACATCCCAGTGAGTGCTGGATGTTGGGGATGAAATCCCAATAGGAACTGGATATGGGGGATGAAATCCCAGTAGGACCTGGATGTTGGGGATGCACTTCTCAATGGGAACTGGATGTTAGGGTTGAAATCCCAATAGGAACTGGATGTAGGAATGCACATCCCAATGGATGCTGGATGTTGGGGATGAAATCCCAATAGGAACTGGATATGGTGGATGAAATCTCAGTAGGAGCTGGATGTTGGGTTTGCACATCCCAGTAGGAACTGGATATGGGGGATGAAATCTCAGTAGAACCTGGATATGGGGGATGAAATCTCAGTAGAACCTGGATATGGGGGATGAAATCCCAGTAGAACCTGGATGTTGGGTTTGCACATCCCAGTAGGAACTGGGTGCTGGAGATGCACACCCCAACCCAACCAACCCCATCAGAGGTGCACAGCTGGGCGTCCCCTCTGATTTTAAGACCACAGCTGGATTTTCCTGCAGCAGCAGCAGCAGCAGCTGATCTCCAGCAGCCAGGAATGCTCAGAGGAAGCGATTTTATTTTCCCTTCCCTTGCTGGATTTCCGAGGACGCCGCCTTTGATCCCCACTCCCGACGTTATCAAGGAGGAAACTGCAGCTCTTTGAAGTGGGGCTGGAACCTGGGGGGGTTCAACCTTTGGGATCGGGCTTGGGTCACCCCAGCTCCTCATCCAGGGGTCGTGGCCACCAAGGGGTGTCCAGGGCACTGCTCACAGCCCATCTGGGGAGGAAAACTGAGGATTTAGTGCCTGGAGGAGCCCAGATGTGGCCGGGTGGGATCTGGGTGTCCTGCTGCTGTTGGGAACATCTGGCCTCGCTGCCGTGTCCTGGGGCACTGGAAATGGGTCACGTCCTGATTCCAGAGGAGCTGCCTGGCTTTGGGATGAGCTTTTCAGGGCTGGGCCTGTCTGGGTCATTGCAAAACTCCTTTGTGCTCCGGGGCTGTGGCTGCCTGCCCTAAAATTCACCCCAAAAAGGCACCTTCTTCTTTGGAGCTGCAGAAATGACTCCAGGATGGGACCAGCCCCGAGTAATCGTCACTGGGATCCTGGGCTGGAATCGTGGGAATGTGGATGGGTTTGGGACAGCTCCCAAACGAGTCCCACACCATGGAATGTGGGACAGGCAGTGGCAGGGACAGAAGAGCCCCCATGGGTCTGTCTGGAGCCTTTTTGTTCATTACTCCATTAAAAAATCAGGATGCTCTTGTAGCAGCCCCAGAGAGCTTTGGGGGGAGCCCCCCACAACATCCCCCTGCCTGCCAGGCCTGGGAGCATTCCCAAAATCCCTGACTCCTGCAACATCTTCCCATCAGAGCTGCCCCCAAAGAGCTCCGCACTGGATGCCCCCAGGATGTCCCAGCAGGGGCAGCTTGGAGCCATCTCCAGCATCCCTGGGAAGTCATTCCCATCTGAGCCAGGAGCTCTCCTCTCCCATGGATCCAACATCCCTGGGAAGTCATTCCCATCTGAGCCAGGAGCTCCCTTCTCCCATGGATCCAGCATCCCTGGGAAGTCATTCCCATCTGAGCCAGGAGCTCCCTTCTCCCATGGATCCAGCATCCCTGGGAAGTCATTCCCATCTGAGCCAGGAGCTCCCTTCTCCCATGGATCCAGCATCCCTGGGAAGTCATTCCCATCTGAGCCAGGAGCTCCCTTCTCCCATGGATCCAGCATCCCCGGAAGCCACCTTGGGGTGGCACGGACCAAGCAGGAGCCCAGGACAGTCAGGACTGGCCTCTGCAGCCTTTGGGGTTTGCTGTGCCAGGGAATTCTGCACGTGCAGAGCTCCCGAGGTGCCCAGAGCGTGCCCGCGGCTCGGGGCTGGCTCCAGGGGTGCTGCAGGATGATCCCAGCCCCGGGAAGAGCTCTGTGCCTTGGGAATCCTCACCCTGCTCCATGGGGATGCAGACTGCAGAGGCTGCAGGAGCTCTGGAGGAGAGGATCCATCCAGATCCAGTCCCTGGGATGCTGCAGGATGAGGGAGTGATGGGAGCCCAGAATTCCAGGCTCTCCTAGAATTCCTAGGAGATTCCCTCCCAGGAGCTGTGACTCCACAAACCTTCTCCCGTGATTCCCGTGGGCTCCACTGGAGGAGGAATCCCAGGAATGCTGGCCCAGCAGTGGGATTGGTGTCCTGGCAGGATCCCTCAGGCAGGATCCCCCAAACGCCAGCCAAGGTTGATTCCCGTGCCCAGGGTTGCTGATCCCATCACCCCTGCCTTGCTCCCTGGGAAAATTCCCCCAGGTTCTGGAAGGATGCTGGACATACCCACGAGCCTGCACTGCTTCTTCTGGATTCCAGTCCTGGATTTAAAGATCCAGGTGGTTTTTCAGCCCAGAAAATCCTGACTTTTCCCTCACTCCCAGCACCCTCAGCTCCGTCTGGGGCTGAACTTTTGCCCTGCAGACAGAGCTGGATTTAATTGTGCCCCATAAAGCAGCTCCAGCTCTTCCCTCCAGGAAGGTTCACGAGGAAGATGGAAAATAGGCCCTTAATGCCCTAAGAATTCATCTCTCTTCCCCCATCCTCCCTTCATGAACTTTTAAGCTCATCCAGAACGCTCCATACATTGATGGCAGGGCTGGGATGCTGCAGCTGTGCCAGGAGGGCAGGATTTCCATGGAGTTCTAAGTGGAAGCAAATGGTTTTAAAGGAAATTAAATTTACAGCTCTATAAAAAATAAAGGCATTTTATTGCTTTGCTTTGCCTGTCAGTCGGGAGAGGCAGGGAATGAAGGAATGCTCAGAGGCTGGAGGCAAAGAGGAGCAAACCCATGGATCACCAGGTGGATGGATTTGGAAAATCCATTGGAAAATCCTGGGTGCTTGGGAGTGATGCTTAGGATGCTTCATGCTCTTAAATGTTGGCTGGGGATGCAGACAAAGCAACACCCTGGGGTTTATTTATGGGGGAAAATAGCAAATCCCTAGGATTTATTAATTAATCTCTTCCCATTAATTAATCTCTTCGCAGCCCAAATCCCAAATCCAGGCCTGAATCCCACCCGAATCCCAAATCCTTGCCTGAATCCCACCCAAATCCCAAACCCGTGCCTGAATCCCAAGCCCAGGAGGGCTGGAGTAAACAGGAGCAGAGCAGTGGCATTGGACAGCCATGGAGCCCACAGGAACGGGAGGGAGAGGAGGGGCTGGTACCTTCATTTTCCAAGCAAGGAGAAGCCTGTGGGATCCATCTGGATCCGTCTGTGCCTGTCCAGAGCAGCTGGGAAGGTCCCGTGGGACAGGGGCAGGTGACAGCCAGTGGCATCCAGGGACCTCAGCATGGCACAGCCCCAGTGCAAAGCCCTGGGGATCGCAGGAGCATCCCTGCTCTGGGCACCCAAATCGAGCTGGAGGCTCAGCTGGGCTCCTTCTCCAGCAGGTTTGGGGGCTGCACATCCCCCCCATTCCCAGGCAGGTCCTTCCCGGGGCTGGGCAGGCACCGGGAGCAGCTGGGGTGACATTTCCCCGTTGTCCCCTGGCCCAGGGGATGCTGAGGGGGCTCTGCCTCTTCCCGAGCTCTGGGAGGAAGCAGGAAGCTCCCCCAGCTCCAGCACTGCCAGCTGTGTCAATAGAGCAGCCAGGAACAAAGGGGCTCTTTCTTCTCCTCTGTTTGTGCAGGGGGGGACAGTGGCAGTGGCACTGGGACAGTGGCTGCTGGGGACAGGCGTGTGCAGGGCTCGGCCACAGCTGGCTGGGGTGGAGTGAGGGGACCCGGGCTCTGTTTGTATCATAGCATCCGTTATTGTTTTATTTTTAAATACGTAAAATCGCTATATATTATATACATACAATGCATATATGTGTGTATATATGGGAGAGTTAAGTCACAGCGTCCCTGGCAGTGTCCCAGGCCAGGCTGGACAGGGCTTGGAGCAGCCTGGGACATGGAAAGTGTCCCTGCCTGTGAGGAGATGAGCTTTAAGATCCCTCCCCTCTTGTGGTTCTGTAATATTTATTAATATATATAAATATGGATTTCTTTTGAGGGCTTTGTTGAGAGCAGATCGCTGAAGGAAGGGAGATCACAGAGCTGCCTCTGGAGCCAGGATTTTCCCCAATATTGTCCTTGCTGCCACCAGGACTTGGGGCTGGGATGAGTGTGGCCCTGCAGGCAGGGAATGATGTCCTGACCCCCTTCCCTCTCCTCCCTACCTTGGCAGCCTGGAGAGAAACCATTAATGAGTGGTTTTCCCCTTTTTTTTTTTTTTTTGTGCTTATTTTCTTTTTAATTGTCGCTGTTGGGAAGAATTCCTGGCTCTGCCTCATCCCTCCCTCCCTCTGTGCCTCTCCCACATTTTCTCCATCCCCTCCTCCGAGGAGCCCCCCTGACAGGAGTGTGTGACCCAGGACAAAGGACACCACGGGGACAATGCCAGGCTCGGGCTGCTGCTCTCCCATCCTGCAGGAACTTCTGGAGAGCTCTGCAGGGCTCCAGCAGCTCTCTCTGACCTCACCAGAGCATCTCCTGAGGGTGCTGCCCCTCCTGGCAGAGCTCTGCGGGGCTCTGGAGCAGCAGCTGATCCCTGGAAAGCTCCTGTGCCCTCCCTGCGCCCCCAGGAGTGGGACCTGAGCCCAGCCCAGGTGCAGCAGCCTTGGGGGTTCCTGTGCTGAGCTTCCTCCTCCTCAGAGCTCCAGGAATCCTCTCCAGCCCCCTGTCAGCTGTGAAAACAAGAGCAGCCCATCCCTGGGGGCCAGGGAAGTGTCCAGCCCCTCCAGCACAGCTCCAGCTCGGGAGGGAGGAGCTGAAGGGTCCCAGCACTGGGAGCACTGGGAGCACTGGGAAGCTCAGCTTTGGCCACTGGAGGACGCCCAGCCTCATTGCCAGCCCCCAAATATCGGATTCTGGGATTGAAGTGATGGAGTGGGAGAGCTGAGTCACTGCATCCATGCGTGTTAAAGGGAGAGGCTTGCAGGGCACCCAGGTCCTGGTGGGAACACGAAGCTTCTCCCATTTTTCTCCCCAGATCTGTTCCCACATTTTAAACCACAAGATTTGGGATCTCGTCCCTGCTGTTGGCACTGCTGACAGCAGTCACTGTCATCCTGGAGTCATCCTGGAGATCCCAGATTCTGTCTGTGCTTTCCACCAGCCAGGGAAATGTGGGAATGTGCTCCAGGTCTGCTCCTCCCTTCTGGATAAATCCACAGAAGCTTCTTGCAGAGCTGCTGGGAATCTCAGGAAGCTTTGCTCCATCCTGAACCCCAGGATGTGGCAGGAGCCTGTGTCAGACTGGGAACAACTGGGATTCTTCCCCTCGGATCCCCATTTCCTGCATAGCCAAGGCTGGATTCGGTGGTGGCACCGTCCCCGTTGGTGACACCAGGGGACACCAGGCTGTGACATCCATCCCTGTCGCACAGCATGCCCAGCGCTCCGAGGAGGAGTCGGGCAGGGAGGGGATGAAGCAGAGCCCAGCAGAGCCGCTCCCGTTCCCTCCTGGCCCTGGGAAGCAGAGGATCGATGGGAGCATCCATGGGGATATAAATCAGCAGCTCTTCCATGTCCTCTCCGCGCCTGCTGCTGATCCCCCCGCACACAAATCCATGGAAATCTCAGGGACAACCATTCCTGGCTGCTCCAGAGCCTCTCCAGCAGGAGAAGGAGAGTCCCAGGGAGAAGGGAACATTTATTCCTCAAAAAAAACCTCCCTGCATGGAGCCGAGATGGATTTTGGCGGCTCCTTCCCCAGCTGGATGCTCTGGATGCTCTGCCCTTGACCCAAGGGTCACCTTTTGGGGACAAAACCTGTTGTCCCCAAAGCTCCGAGGGCGCCGTGGAGCTGCGATTCCCGGGATTCCACCGCGGCTCCCGGTGCTCAGCCGCTCGTCGGCAGAGGAAAACAATGCCCTGCAATTAAAGAACCTCTTAATTGCAGCGCTACACGCGGCCCTTCCGCTGCTTTCTAAGTTTGGGGCAGTAATTACAGCGGCGGGGAAAAGCGGCAGCTGCGGCCCCGCCGCGCCAAGCCCTGCCTTCCAGGGAATCTTGGATTTGACCGTCTCGGTCCTGGGCTGGAGCCTGGCGTGGGATGAAAGGGAAAAGCAGAAAAGCAACCCCCAGGCTGTGCCCGGGCAGAGCCCCTGCAGCCCCCGCCGGGCTCCGGGACAGCGGCTGCTCCCCTTTTTCTTCTTTTTCCTCTTTTTTTTTTTTTTTTTTTTTGCAGAACAGCTTTAAAAAATAAGGAAAAAAAAACCCCCAACGCAGGGAGGTCCTGCGCTGGTCAATCCTTGCGAATCTCAGTTTGGAAAGAGCGGCCAGGAAGATTAAAGGGTGCCTGGGGAGCGGGGCTGGGTGTCAGGATGCTGGGAGGGGGGGACAGCCAGCAGGGAGCTGTCCCCCCGCTGTCTGTCCCTGTCCCCAGCTCGGCTCTTCCTGGGAATTCACCCGCGCTGCTGAGTCCTTGTCCCCCTGGGCTGCCGGGCTGGTTTATTTGGGATCACCCCGCAGCATCCCCAGGCAGCTCGGGCTGCTCCAGGGTCATTTTGTGCCCGGAGGAGATGGGAGTGTGGCCACGGCAGGCACACACACCACACCCACACTGAGCGTTTCCCCTGTTTTGTTTTTTTTTTTTTCTCACCCCGTGGCTTTGAGGAATCCCGGGATAAACGCCACTTTCTGTGGCAGAAGGAAGGATGTGTTGGGAGCAGGGCAGCGAAGCTGAATCCAAGGCTGTGTTTTCGGTGTCCCTGATCCCGAATGTTTTCCATCACACAGGCAGGTTTGTGTGGGATCACCTGGGCAGGAAGCAGCGGGGAAAAGCGATACCCCATGGGGACGCCCTTCCCCAACACCCCCTTTCCCAAAATCCAGCAGCAGCCGCGGTTTTAATGGAAGAAGCAGCCACTTTACAGCAGCTCCTGCTCCATGTGGGAAAATTATTACTTGCAACGTTTGGCTGGAAAAAGGGGAGGAGAAGGAGCAGCATAAATGAGAGATGCACAAAGTTATTCCTTATCCCCATACCGGGATGAAAATCCCACATGACTTTTCCTTGCAAAAAAATCTCTTCCCAGAGCTTTAAATCTCCAGGTGAAGGAAAAAATGCTCTTGGTCTGTGAATTCACTGGGAAAATATGTGGGGTTTGGTGGCATTGCTAAAGGGCTGAGGGAAAGGAATCCTTTCCGGTGTCCATGGGATTAGGTATTGTCTGGGATTCTTTCTGTGGACAGGAAAAATATTCCTGGGGTGAGTGTGGCCCTTCAGACAGGGAGTGATGTCCTGACCCCCTTCCCTCTCCTCCCTACCTTGGCAGGCTGGAGAGAAACCATTAATGAGTGGTTTTCACTTTTTTTTTTTTTATGTTTATTTTTTTTTTAATTGTCGCTGTTGGGGAGAATTCTGTTTTCCAGCCAAGATATAAAAATATCCCTTTTTCTGCAGACTCCCAGAGGGTTGGGTTGTTTCATTCCTCCTTCAGCGGCTGAGGATGAGGAAAGGGATGAGTCACATGGATCTCACTCCTTGGTGGTGCTGCCCACCCCAGGCTGGGGGAAATTCCCAGATTCCCTCATTTCTGAGCTTCCCAGCACCTTTTCCCACTCAGCATCCCTCAGCACTGGGATTCAGCTCTGGGAGCTGTGGCAAGAGCAGCTCCATCCTTTCCTCAGACCTCTGAGACAACATTTTAAAACCTCCCTGTTCCACCTGAAAACCACATCCCAAAGCAGAAGGGAAATTCCCAATCCTTGCTTTGCATCCCTAAAGAGGAACGCTGTCCTGGAGCAGGACCTGGACCAGCACAGCAGGAACAGGCTTGGACTCCAAGAGCTTTTCCAGCTCATTCAGCACCAGCAAAAGGAAAATATTGACAGGACGCCATTCTTCAACCCTCGGCTCATTTTTATTTTTGCCTGATGAAACAAAAAATCCAGCAGCGTGAGGAAAGGGATTTTGTCGCTTGGGGTGTCTCTGGAGAAAACATTCCTGGGAGCAAACAGAGCCTGGATTTGTCTGGGCTGTGAATATTGGCATTATTCAGCCTGGCTCGTGCACGGGTGGGGCATGGGGAAGCAGAGAAGCGGGAAAAGCAGGAAAAGCGGCACGGAGGGATGGAGCACAGGGATGCATCCCTGTCCCACATCTGCCACCCAGCAGCTGGAGCAGCAGGAAGGGCTGGAAATCCCTCGGCGGGATGGTTTCCATTCCTGGCCCTTTGAAGTTCCAGGCATGTGCCGGGCTCGTGCTCGGCACCTGCAAACCTGGCCCGGCTCCGGGGCTGGAGAGGGGCTGGGAAAAGCGGTGGGAAAAAAAGCGATGGGAAAAGCGATGGGAAAAGTGATGGGAAAAGTGATGGGAGAAGCGATGGGAAAAGAGATGGGGAAAAAAGCGATGGGAAAAGCGATGGGAAAAGCGGTGGGAAAAGTGATGGGAAAAGCGGTGGGAAAAGTGATGGGAAAAGTGATGGGAGAAGTGATGGGAAAAAAGCGGTGGGAAAAGCGGCGGAATAAGCGATGGGAAAAAAAGCGATGGGAAACGCGCCGGGATTGAGCAGCTCCTCCCCACCCCCAAACTCGGCGTGTGCGAACCCATCCCGCTTTTCCGTGTCTTTTCCATGGCTCTTCCATGGCTTTGGCACGCTGGCCGGGGCTGGCAGTGCCCGGGGCTGGAGCTGGCCCATCCCGCTGCTCCCGGCTGGGGCTGCTCCCTGGATCCCGCCCGGCTGCTGCAGCGGCATCCTTGAAGTTGTCCATGAATGTGTCTCTGTTCCCCAGACTTTTTATAGCTCCGGGCGTTTTTCTTGGCCCCGGGAGCTGCTGCTCCCGTGGAGAACAGAGAGCATCGCTCAGCGCCGGCCACCGCGGCCAGCGGGGGCTGCGGCAGGACAGGTTTTTGGGATTCTGCTTCCCAAATTTCAGTTCCACCCCCCACCCCCCCGTGGCTCTGCCCTGGCGCTGGTTTTTGGTTTGTAGCTCAGATGTGGCAGAGCACAGGGAGTGTCCTGGTTTGATTATCCGTCCCTTTCCTTAACTTTTCCCTGCGTGGCACATCCCTGCCGCCTGCCAGGAGCCGTGGATTCCAGGCAGACTCCGTGTGAGGTGGTGGCAAATTTGGCTCCAGGCAGCAGCTCCAGCTGCAGGAAGCCAAACCAGGTCGTTCTCCACCAAAATCCTGACAGCTCCACTCCCACCTCCATCACTGCAGCTTCCCATGGGATGTGGCACCCACTGGAGCATCCCAGCCCCACGGCTGGGGGCGGGAGCCTGAAGGAAAGGAGACCCCAGAATTCCAAAGCTGCTCTGTGGGATGGGATTCCCTTCCCCAAGAGCCCTCTGCATCCCCTTCAGCGCTGGGTGAGCAGTGGGAGCAGGCTCAGAGAGGTGGCAGCCGAGCACCCTGTCACCCCCAGAGGGACACCCCAGCCATGTCCCACCAGGGATCCCCCAAAATCTGCCCATCCCCAGTGCCAGCTACGGGCATCTTCCAAATCTGAGTCCAGCTCAACTTCTCCTTTGCTCCCCAGAGCCAAGGCGAGCAGTGTGGCTTTGCAGGGGCAGGCTGGGGTTAAAGCCTGGGTTTTAAGCCTGGGTTTAAGTCCAGCCCAGCAGGGGACAGGTTTTCAGCAAAGCCCCGCTGACCCCCGTGCTCCGCTGAAATCGGATCCGGCCCCCACCAAGCGAGGGTTTGTCCTCGCAGCATTTTCGGGATGTTTCGCATTCGGGAGACACCCGAGGAATGTGTGCCGGGGGAGGGCAGGCAGGAGGGGACAGAGCCCCCTGTCCGGGCTGGCCCTGCTCGGCCCCTGCTGCAAAAGGAGTTTGTTCCCTGAAAGGAGCAACCGCGGCTTCTTCAGCACCTTCCCCAGGGATTGATACCCCCGAGTTCTTGGGGAGAAGGAGCGGCTCTCCCCATTCCCATCCTCATCCCCATCCCATCCCATCCCCATCCCATCCCATCCC
>VZTT01042980.1:24783-47642 GCA_013400855.1 Buphagus erythrorhynchus | reverse complement strand
TGAAGGCAGTAACAAGGTACAAAAGAAAGAAAATTATGACCAAATTATTAAGCTCCTTCCTTATTTTAGCTGAGATTTATCTAACTTTAATGGTTCCCTAGAACCCAAAACCTTGTACTTGTGTTAACGGTTTGCACTTTAGAGCCTGAGATGCTGTCCCTCATGCTAAGCAGCTGTACACATCAGACCTTTTTCAGGGTTACTCCATGGAGCAAAAGAACACAGAATTAAAAAGATGCTTTGAGAAGACTGGAACAAAACCACTTGGTTTTATTTTGTGGGTATGGTTTATAAAAAAGTAAACTTAGTGTAGGTGCTTAAGCTTGTATCAAAATTTTCTTCTGTTCTGAGATCCTTAATAACTAGTGGGCTCAAGGAAACAATGTGGTTCTTCCCCCTGGCAGGGCATTGACCATCCATGTCCACACAGCTGCCTATGGTAATTAAACTTGTGCAACTTCATTTCTCCTTGAAACCTTTCATGTTTGGAAAGGTTAAGCTGAAACTGGTCTGTGAGTAAAAAACACACACGTCCAAATGCAGACAGGCATGGACATGCACAGACCCACAACAAACATGACCATGTCAGCCTGCTGAATTTGGAACAGGTAATGGAAGAGGACAGGATGGGCAGAGAAAAGATTATAGTTGAAAAGTTTTGGGCTAACTGCAATCCTTATCTTTTCTTAGCTGTTGGACAGTAGAGAGTCTAAATGTGTTTCAGTCTGGCTCACTACTAAATTACTGTGTTTTTTACTCACTCTCTCTCTTCTAGGCAGGACTGACCAACTACTACAGTGATATCTCCCTTCTGATCCCCACCGTGATTGTGCCTCACTTGGCAGAGGTTTACATGGCTTTTCTTTTTCCAATGTAATCACTCTCTGAACAGCATGTTCCCCAGCATGGGTACAGATTTCTGAACTTTGTCTTCAGTGCTCTCTTATTACTGACATCATTGCTTTAATTTTCATTTCTTATTTGGGAAAGTGCCACACAATGGTCTCAGGAACTGCCCTGAAAGTTAGTAGGAAGAACACTTCTCCTGGGTAACATTAAAGAGAACACACACATCCAGTTCTGTGTGGCTTAACATCAAAGACACAGGAAATTATCAAAAGCCTTTTCCACCTTCTTTAGCCTTAGGGACTCTTCCTGAGCTGCCTGTGAGCTTTGGCAGAAGTTGTTAGTGTTACCCTGAATGGTCTTCCTCATACTTGCCAAATTCTTTAGTAATATACTGTTGGCTTCAGTAATATACACTGTTGGCTATATGCAAAATTTCTTGCTGCCATCTCAAGGCTAAAGTTACTGGAAATGGGCGAATAGCATTCTTTAAACCAAGTATCTCCTGCTGTTTTCAGTGTTGTTGCTTCTAAATGTTGGATTTTTTGAGGTTTTTTTTTGCCTTAGATCTGTTTAGCTCTGGAAAAAAAATAAAACAATTCAAATTTTACACACAAAAGCCATGTTTGCTTGCTATCCAATTTAAGATAGAGTTCTGTTGTAGGTATAGAAAGGGTTCCAGGGGTCAGATGTGATAACAGCTGTGACTGAAACCAATAAAAGAACAATGAAGGATTTATTCACTGATAGATCACTTTTCTTCAAAATAAGATTATCCAAAACCTTTATCTGTTGGAACACGGAATTGATTTCATAGATGAGAGATAAATAAATAAATAAATGCTGTGTTATAGCATGAACAGTTTTTTACTACAAGTTTACTCAAATTTTCTTGTGGATCTCTACATAAAATTCGAAGATTCAGTAAGTAAACAGATGGAAGTTATATTGCAATTTATCAGTGGTTCTGTGATTTTCATCTGCTTTTAACTGTTTCATTCTACTTAATTGATACCTAAAACAACACATATTGCTGCTTCCATTCCTACGAAAGAACACATGAAGAGATTAAGCTTTATCTTTTGTCCAGAATTTTTCCCAACCTGGTAATAACAAGTTGGATGGACAAGTTTTTACAGAAATGTCAATTTAAATTATTTGTAGGCAATTTAATGTCTTTTTCTTTTTTCTTCATTACTGCATTTATTGTAGCCTTCCACACTGCATTGTATTCTGTGTCATCTCTGCAGTAGACATCCAGCTGACAACCCACTCTGTGCATGGAAGTACTGAGCAAGCAAAGCAATTGTGAGCTGAGCTATGGGATCCAAGGAGTGGAAGATGTGGAAAAGTGATAGAAGTAACACACATACGTTGTTTCTCATAGTATATTCACATATTTACATTTACTCCCCACTGCCTCCCTTTATTTAGGGAGTTCACTACTCTTTGCACTCATCTGGGCACCAACCCAGACCTACTCAAATCACTGGTCTAAGTCTATGGACTGCTCTGAAGAGCAAGACCTCAATCCCGATCAGAGATCAGAAACAAGGTATGTGCATGGCTAAGCAGTATTTTCAGACTAGTTGAGCTCAAATGCAGTTACCAACTGAACTTGAATTAATTGAGGTGTAGGAACCAGCTTGGCAGGAGTTTTGAAGTCATCCCAAAAGAAAGGGAAAAAACCCGAACATCAGGCAATCTCCTATGAAAGAAAGAGGAGATGAAAGGAAGCAAGGAGAGTGAGCACATTTCTGCTTAAACGAGCAGCACTAAAATGGGGTGAGGACAATGGCATGACCTATAGCTCTTCAGTAATGAGAACATCCTTCATGTGCTCTGTGTGTTTTGCCTGTTCTGGGCTGAAATCAAGCACTGCCTCAGTAGGCTTTTAATGCCCTGGCTGTCGTACAGAACAGAGAGGCTGGGTAATGTGCAAAGTGTTAGGTTTCTAAAGGGTCTGCACTTAGGTAAGTGCACAGGATGATGAAACATGGGATTACCAAACAGAGCTATTGATTTACATAGCTATTGGTTTCATTTTTACGTTCCTGTCCAATTTTCATTGCTGATGTTTGGTCTACAAGAAGTTTTGCCATAGGTCAGAAATTCTGTGCAAGAAATTTAGGAATGTTGAAACAAGACTTTTATATCAAAACAACTGGCAGATCACATCATGTTATGCCTGCTGGTGACTTGTAATAGGAATGTTCTGTGGAACATTAGGTACCTGTGTTGAAGCAGCAATGGGGAAGACCAGTGCACTTTTAATTTCTAGGAGGGTTTCTGAAGCCCTGTTCAGCCCTGTGACCTTGCAGTGGGTCACAAAAAGTTCCCTGTACTCCTTCCCCTGTTGCTTCACTTTGAAGCAAAGGCATGTTTCATACAACGTGCCCAGAATTTAGAAGACACAATGGCAGACCTACTGCATCATCCTACTGCAGTGTCACCATGGTGATTTTCATTTACAGTCAAATAAATATTATTCTGATTTCTTCATCGTTCATTTTTTTCTGCTTGCTTGCCTGTATGGAGATTTCACAGTTCCTCAAAACAAGCCCTGGGGCAACACATTATTGTAAACCTAACATTTTTCAGAATGTTTTTAGGCACTGAAGAAAACTGGGCAGGGGGAGTAGTTCATGTCAAGTCAAGTATCTTAGCCTGCAGTACTGAGTGGCTTTCTGCAAACTCCCTTCTGCAGAAGGCCTCTGAAACAAGTCTTCTGCAAGTCAGGGCTCAGGACCTCTGCAAAATTTTGATTTAAATCTGGCTACATTTGTTTCAGGCAGTATCATCTGCACTTTTCTAACCAGTGCAATCAGGGATGTACGGAGGGGAAGGTGAGAAGCATCTGGACTAATTGACTGACTATCTGCTGAGTTTGCTCTATTTGTCTCTGTGAAACACCTATGTGTTTCTTACCCCAGCTGTCATACATGAATCTGAATGAACAAAACTGCTTCTTAAACTTGGGACACACACACTTCATTCACAAGAAGTAGTCAGAATTCAATCAGCACACCTAGGGACCTTTTTGCCAACTGGATTTATTTTTGAAGTTTGCAGTTTTCACATAGTAATGTTGCCAGCTTGCTTCTTGACTGTGTTTGCTACTGCTGTTGTTAATATTTTTATGCAGTGGTGCAATTTCTACCTGATATTTGTGAGAAGTGACCTATTTGAGTCTGAGTTTTAAAATTAAACCCAGCCCTTCCAATAGAAAAGAGGAGACAGACAAGAAATGACAGGCCTCAAGGCCTAGGGTCCTTCAGGGCTATTTGCAGTATGTTCAACTTGCTCCATGGCAATTACAAAACAGAGTTGTTAAAATAAATCATCCCTTGGGTTGTTCTTTTGCCCATTATACAGCATCCAGTCTTCCATTTTGTCTCCTCTGCATTTAAGTTAAGACTTCTGTGACTAGTTACAATTTTTCTCCATGTGTACAGACGTTGCCAAATATGTCTCTAGAGGCACTAATTGCATTTTTAATTCATTTTAGTAATGCCACTTATCTCTGGAAACCCTTGTGTAGATACCACACACTGGCTTTTCTCTGAACAGAAGGCCTATTTGCTTTATACACTCATTATGTGGAGGAATATGACAGAGCTCATGATGGTTTTAGATGTTAATAGTCAGACATGTCTATAAATAAAAAGCCCTTGCAAGTAATGTGGAAGCTCATTGCTTATCCTGCCAAGCAAAAGGCCACACTGTGATGAACACTATTTACAGGACAATAAGATCAGGAGGCAGCTCCGTATTAAAGCCTCAGCCAACAGCTTTTCAGGTTTTCATTACACCCTTGATCTTTCTTGCTGAGTTATGATGTAGGCTACTACAGGTCTCACCTGGAAAGGATTTCTGACCTTTCCATGCATTAGTGACCACAAAATATTTTTTGTAGTTAAATTGAACTATTAATTCATATAAATTCAAAGAATGTAGTTCCCTGCTAACACTTTTATAAGAGTTGTTTCCCCTGTGTCTACATCATATACATAAAAAATTGACTGTCCTACGAAAAGCAGCCCTTAAGCCTGCTCAGCACGTCAGAGGCAGATTTTAGGTGTTACTGTAAGCAAGGTAGTTCTTTAACTGAAGCTGTGTGCCATGCAGATGTTTAACAAGTTTCTGGACACCAGAGCAGTGTTTCTGCATGTGCTCCAGACATATCAGCAAGATCTGAAATTACTTTATTGTATTTATTCTGGGCCAATAGGACAGAAATCTAATTACAGAAAAGTAACAGAAAGCATCAGTCTTCACTTTTGTCCTATGTGTGAGGAGTGAGTAAGGGTGCTGCTGCTTAGAAGAGAAAGGTTGATAGTAATTCATTAATTTTACAAATCTAGCTAGAGGTGGAACAAAGGCATTCATTTAGCTACCTGTCGAACCACTAGCACAACACTTGCTGAAATGGCTCCAAAAATGTTCCTTACAACAGGCATTGTTAGAGAAATATTCCAGCTCAAGTGAGTCCCTGTAGCAGACGCACAAATACATTTTGTGTGCTATTTTCTAAAGCATTGTTCTATGAATGTTAGCTGGGATGTGGTGCCATTCTTAGCATCTTGTAGAAGTGCAGTTATTAGAAACATCCAACCATAAAAACATGAAAGCTGTGAGAAAAGATAATGCAAGATTTCAGCACTGATTATAAAATTTAAAGATAAAATTTTAAAATTTTGATGTTTCACTTGGACACAGGTCTCATAATAAGTAAGGGTCAGTAACAGGGCTTACAGTGGTGGAAATGCTATTATTGGTTCTAGCTCACATTTTTTTTCCCCCGTTATGCTGTAGCCTTTTTAAGATTATAATTCCAAACCCATTTCATAGGGAGTCATAAATATAACTGCCAGGCATAGAGGTCAAGAAAGGAGCAAAATGGAGGCAAAATCTGAAGTTACAAATCAGATAAAGAGCTCAGGAAACCTTTGGCTCCCTAGATTCAGTCTTGGATTCTTCTGTATTGATCTTGGGTATCCATTGGTGAAAGCCAGCATAGTGTGCAGATATGATTTACTGTGTTCCCTGTTGGGGGTTGAATTTTTCCCTTTTCTTTCTGTGGAATTTTTCCCATTTTTATGCTAAGTATTTTGGGCTACACCCAAGCTCAGTAGCTAAGGTAACAGTTTCTCTCGCAGGGAGGAGGAGAGGGGGAACACCAGAGAGGAGAGGTGGGGTAGGGGCCTGCTCTCTAGGTCTCTGGCTCTCTGGGGCTCTGGCTCTCTCGCCCATCTGGCTCAGAGCAGGACAGTCGCTAGAAACTCCTGTGCCATCCCGACGCCAGGAGCTGCCTTCCCTGGCTGTGGGATCCCACCACCTCCTTGCTCAGACGCTCTCTCTCTCTCCTGCATCTCCTGCTGACTTCAGCACATCCTTTTGGAGCATCAGGACTGACCCTGCCCTGGGACCTGTGAGCAGCGTGTCCCCTCCACCCTTCCCATCTGGGACACAGACGCCATTCCCTGCAGTGCCCCTCCAGCCACGTGGGATCACCGCTTCTCCTCCCTGCTCGCCGTGAGCTGGCAGCAGCNGGGGGGGGGTTATATGCTCCTTTTCAAAAAGAGGCCCCTGTCTCTTTTAGCAAATACCTGTCTTTCAAACCAAGACATCCCTTATGAAATTTACTCTCTCTTGGGCCTCTTCTCTTTCTTCTGTGGCAGTCAGAAAAACATAACAAAATTGGGAAGTCTCCAGTACTGAGCTAGCAACTGGAGAGAGCTGAAACTGAATTTGTGGCAAGATCCTACCACTTTCTAATTCTATTTGGGCCAGAACTATTGGTGCAATAGCCTATCTTGAGGTCTTTTTGAACTCCTATTTCCTGATGAAATAAATCAGAAAGTAAGATAGCAAATAAAAGTAGCAATAAGAAAGAAACCAACAACCCTGAGTTCACAAAGGATAGCAAGACTTGTGTAATAGAGAGCAGAAGAAAAACTGTAAGGTGAGCTTGAATTTTTCAACAGAGGTTTGAAACAGTCCTAGGTTAGTATATTGTGTAGACCAATTTCTCAAGTGCAGTAAACAAGAGCAATCCCTATGTTCTCAGTTGAGCTGTAGCAGTGTGTCGCTCTATTTCGACCTGGTTTATCCTCACACTGCTGTTTCTCATGCCGGATATCCATATACCCTGTGGCACAGTTGTTTTCTCCAACTTCTGGTGGTCTATAGTTAGTGAACCTTGTATGGGAACCAGTTCAACATGAGTTTTAAACAGCCCTCTAATGCTCGACACTGAAAATTAACTAAGTCATATACACTTTTGAAAGGTGCTGGGGGTTTTTGGATACTTTTTTTTTTTTAAATATGAATTAAAATTTTACATTTTAGACATCTCAGGTACTAACTAAATTGTACTGTTTCTTGATGAGCTCCATACATTTGTACCATGAAAGTTCATTTTATTATGTGTCAAAACATAATCCACTAATCTTTTCAGTGCAAATGTATTCATTAGTAAGGAAAAAAAAATCATCAGAAATCTGAGGAGCATAGACTCCTTTTTATCCTCAACTACGTAGGTGCTGTCTAAAATTTCTAAAATAGTTTAACTGACTTGTCAGTTCCACCACTGACTTTTGACACAGCAGATTGACCATTGTGGTTAAAGAGGAAGTAGGTGAAAAGGGTGACATTTTTCTGCTGTTGCCCTTGTCAACCATTTCATAAAAAATAAAATGGTCAAATGAAGGATCCCTTGGTGGCAACCAGTCAAGCCACAAGTAATAAACTCTCAAGAAAATCATCATGAGGAGCTCACTGTATGTGAGGACTTTGTTCAGCCTGAAGGGTAAGTCAATGTTAATACAAATCCTGGCACTGAAGAGCAGATAACACGACACCAGTTTTTATAGATAGGGTCTCTAAGAGAGACTCATCAAATCATGGCAATCTGCCTGAACTCAGTGGTGAGATAATTCAGCATCTCTGTACTAGCTCATCTTCCCAATGAATCCAGGTCTCACTGGGAGAAGAAATTAAATAAGACTTTTTTTCCCCTCTGTCTTAAAAGGACTTAAATGTTTTATATTTCATGTGACTTACTGATTTAGGTTTTCTGAGTACATTTTATTGTCAGTAACCTAAAAATTCAAAAACACAGACAAATTGCCAAGAAACTTGACAGACCTGGAAAAATAACAGCAAAACTCCTTCTTTTTATTATTTTATTTTTTTATTCTTTAGGAAGTTGTTCATAGCAACTTTGGCACATTTCTGCCAAGAGCTTCAAGTATTAAAAGCATACTTTTTTGGAGAATATCGTTGATATTCACTGATATATTTTGACATATCAAAGGGTACTGTAAACTTTGCTTCATGTCAAGAGCATATTTTCTTCTAACAGACTCCTTTTGAAATACACTAGATATGCATGCAGGAGAGCTTTCCAACAGAAAACAAAAAAAAAGCCTAAGAAGATTTGACCTAAAAAAGAAACACCTGCCCTGCTGAGATCTGCCTGGCCTTCAGCCAGCAGTGCAGTAGTGCACTTGTGAAGAAATGGAGTCTTTCCCACTTCCCAGCTACCCAGCTTGTGTAAGGGGAGGCAGAGCTGCCTGATGTCTGAAGAGCTGGGGATGGGATTCACCACCCTCCCAGTGTCCACAGGGCTCTGGTGGCCTTCTGAGAGAGAAAACAAGGAGTACATATGACACAGTGCTTCATCTGTGCTGCTTGCATCTCTCGGTATAGCATCTGGGAAACTGCTTGGCTATGCAGGGGAATGGGAAAGGAGAAGATGAATGTGTCCTGACAAAGGAGTGTTGTTTTGGCAGTGTGCAGCCTGTAGGCTCCCAGATGCACAGAAGTCACTTCCCACACCCCTGCTGAAGGGCTCTGTTTCTCAGCTGCTCTATAATGACTTATAGCTATGGAGTGCCATCTTCCCTTAGATCTCAAATTGTAGGAATGCTGACTCTCAAATTTAAGCACATGCAAAATAACTTGCCAATAAAAGTTTTTCAAAATATGACTGTAAATCGGGCATGTGATCCTTCCACTTATTTTTCTTTCTTTTGTTTTTGTTTTAAAAAGCATCTATGTGAGAATGCATGTTTAGCTGCTAATTAGATACTCCATGTCTGATACTGTTACAAACTGCTAAATACCAGATGGAAATGGTGGTGATGTAACAACATTCTGAAAATGGAGTATCAATGACCAAAAACAATATAGGAAATATTTAGTGTACAAGGCACATGGAATTGCTGTGAAAAGCACCTTAGTTTTCAGGCTGTCTCATCGTAATAAAAGGAGAACTGGAGAGAGTTAATCTTTTTTCTTTTCCCTTTGCTTGAGAGTGCACTGGCTCCAGTGGCAGCTGCACAGGTGCAACAACAGACAGAGTGGGTTCATTTAAAAATTCAAATTAACAGAAAATGTATACATTATTCACTTGGCCCTAGTTATTACCCAGTTCTGCACAGGCGGCAGAGCCCTGAGAGCAGGTCTTGCCAGCTTTGTAAATCTTGGACTTTTCTCGTGTTTATCTGTTTACTGAGTACACCAAAGGATGCTGCCGTGGCATACAGGAACAGCCCAGCCGTGGCAGAGCTGCCATGCTCTAAAATTAGGTGGAGGGCTTGTAGGCAGAGAACACTAAATCTAAAGCTATCTGGGACATGGATTGCAGAGACCAGGGTGGGTATGAGAGACATGAGGGGAGGCTCAGGGTTTTTTTGTGTCTGATTTCATTCTGCTTACTATTCCATTCTGTGGCCTGAATCTGAATGTAACATCATTTTAAGACTTATTCTTTTTACTTTCAAATATAAATATTGAACTGAATGAAAGCAATAGATTCTCATCTCCACTCTTTAGTGGGCAGAGGTGATGAAATGTTTGTGCACCATAAAAGCTACTGAGCAGTATAGAGCTTTAAACAATTGCATTACATGCCATACCCTACACTTTGTTGGTTGCAGTGATGAAAAGTATTTTTTCTTAACAATTTATCAAAAATATGCCTGATCATGAACTCTTAAATCTTCTGACCCATTGAGTAGTGACTACCACCACAGAATGGTAGGAAAATATAGAGCTTGAACCTGGTTGCTGAGCTTTATTACCGCTTTATAGTCACAGAATTAAATGTATTTTAGTATAATTAAGACAATACTTAGAATTTCTGGTTAGCACAATAGGTAATTTGAGAGCAGACAAATGCTTATTGATGTAATACACAAAGCTACACCATAACCTCAGGCTCCAGAATACACCATACAGCATGTATGCACAGTACGTATTAATCCCTTCAGCCATGAGATCTTTCCTAGAAACCACAGACCATGGGATGAGTGATTAGCAAGAAACCTTTATTTAATGTGCTGTGGTTAAAAACATAGTGAACCTTTCTAATAGGATGCAAGTTTGTAAACACATTTCTAAGTAACATCCATTTAGTGATAGAGAGATTTCAATAAATGTTAAGGTTTGGGGTTTTTTTACTGTAGCTCACTGTGGGATATCAACAAAAGAAGACATTAAATGTGTCACAGATATCTGTAAGCTGAAAATACAAATGTTTCATTTAGGCCATTGCAAATTATTTAATTTTAAACTCAAGCTTTTTCCTCCTCATTTCAGTCTCTCTCAAGAAGGTTCATGTTTAATTAATTATCCTCCCAGGTTTTCATACTGAAAATGTAAAAACAAGCTGGTTTACCTGTTTACAACTCTTTCCCCAGACAAACAAATATTTAAAGTAATGAAATTTATTAAAAGAGCTGAGATCTGAAAACTTCTGAGTTCCAAAAAATTGACTTTTTTTCAGTGTAAAAAACTTTAAACAGCTTTTAACCAAGACACATAATGTTCCTTGAATGCTCCAAATTCTGTTGGTGCGAAATCTGTGGTGTTGTCACTAAAATTAGATTCAAATTGGAGTGAAAGAATCCTAAGCTTTTAGAACTGTTGCAGTTTATTATGTTTGGGTAATTGAAGGCCCATACTTTTTTTAGCCATACCTGTTCAATGGAGCACAGCAGCAATACAAAATAAGTTTGGAAAAAGCTACAATTTAGTAGGTAGAATCAGCAGTAAAAAATAAAGCATTCCTTGGATTTGTTGTGTTGTAATGATGTTTTCCTGTGCCTAAATGATATTGACTGTTGTTCTTATTGAAGAGGAAATAAGTATGTGCTCGGAGCTACTCAGACAACTATTCATCATTCTCTCTGGCAACAGAAAGAATCCCCATGCCAGGATGCAAAATTCAGCAGCAGCTACAGCTGCAGAATATCAGAAGCCTGTATTAAAAAACTCACAGGCAAATCAAAATCCAATTTCCAGGCAGGATGCACTTCTTCAGAAGCATTGCTTTAGGACATAACTCAGTTCTCAGAACACCACAGTCTGCAACTTAATTCAAGTATTTAAGGGAAAATAAGGGTCTTTGAAATATAAATAACACATTGAAAAGATAAAATAATGCATTTAAAATATAATATAAAATAAAAAATAAAGCAATAACTTATTTTGTTCTTTATTGCTTCCTAATGAAGCTTTGCTGGAGTACTGTAGTGAATAATGATAACATTTGTTCTTAAAATCTGATTCTGACTTAATAATTATAACAAATTGGGATGAGGAACCCTGCTGTGAGAGGTGATGAAAACATCATTTTTTATAACATAATAGTGAATATTGTTGCTCGGTAAACCCACTGTTAATATCTGTAAGGGTAAATGACTCTTTCTTGGTTACTTTAATTTGTTGTGCATCATGTTGGTTCATAACCACTGACTTAAACCTGACTGCTGGTACAAAACAACGGGTTAAAACTTTTGTCACCAAATTAGTTGCTTTATTTGGAGTCAGTTGGGAAAATTGACTATAAGGAACAAAGGAAAGAGGTGCAGATTGGCAAATTGAGTCTCAAGGGTGTCCAGACTGTCAAGGCTTGCACAGAAGGCTCAGAGCATCACAACAGGCTCTCAGGGTGCTGAGAAGATAGAAATCATCCTAAATTATAATCTGACCATGCCTGGATTTATATCTTCTTGGCAGCACATGGAATATGGCTCCTCTTATCTTAAGTTAGCATATTCACATTTACTCCCAAACAGAGACAAACACAGCAAAGGTTAAATGAACACAGATCTTAGACAAGGGCCTTCCTTGACCATGAAAAGTAGAGTAACTGGGCTAAGATTAGCACCATGTTACAGAGTACAATTTCTGTCATGGTGGCTCAACCTCTCATTTATTTTTCATAGACTTCTATTATTTGAATTTTCTAATGGGAAACAATGTTTCTACAAGATAGTGCCAAAATTAAAACAATAAAAGAAAGTAACCATTAAACTATTTTATTCCTAACTGGATTTGAAAGCACCGTAAAATACTTGTCATTGCTAGTTTTCATATATTATTAAAAGCTTCCTATTCTTATTGTAATGACTATAGAAAATGTAGAACCTAATCTGAGTTCAATAGAACCCTAGAAAAACAAAAGCTTTATCAAGAAAAATGAAAGCACTGCTTGGAAACAAAAGCTAATTAAAAAAATTCTTAAAAATGCCCTAGAGAGAGACAAATGTACAGATAATAGTCACAGTCTGTTTAATATTGGCAAGTATGTCTAACATGGCAGCACATTCAAACCAGCCTTTGCCTGTACAACCCAGCATCTAGCACAGTTAAAATGATTAAACTTCATAACATTTATTAGAAATCTTATGCCTATTAAATTATATATAAAACCATATCTTCTTGAAGTATTACTGTTATTCACATTTATCGATCAATGTCTCACAAATGTTTTCATTTGTTGGTTTAATGTGTTTAATCTCGTATTAATTTGTGAGAGTGTTTAAGAGATACAACATTTAGGCAGCAAACTTCTGTAAAGAAACACAGGCATTTATTGGTCCTTCTTGAAAAAATAGTTGAAATTAACTGGGTTAGTGTGAATGGTTACAATTGCTAAAGATGAAGGAAAAGTATTTTTTCATTCAAATTTTAGGGCTTCTCCAATGATATCATATTAAAATATACAAAATCACCCTATGGATCTGTATGAAATGTATTAGCAAGGTAACTTATGGCTTTCTATCTCCAGGATTTTATATCCAAATGTGGAATAATATTGTTAATATATTTTTTTCCATCTCTAGCCTTCATTGTTGGGTGAGCAGATGTAATAGTAAGCCATATTTTGTGTCTCTAACAAAACAGGGTTTCCTTTGCCAAAATACTACCTACAAGTTATCTGCAGCCACCATGACAAAAATTAAATCTGTGCAGTTTTTCTCATTCCCCTTCTGCAGAAAAATAAGTCCTTTTTAGAAAAGGAGTGAACGGTGTACTGGGCACTGGTGAGGTCACACCTTGAGTGCTGTGTCCAGTTCTGTCCCCTCAGTTTAGGAAGGATGTTGAGATGCTTGAGCGTGTCCAGAGGAGGCAACGAGGCTGGAGAGGGGCTTGGAACACAAGTCCTATGAGGAATGGCTGAGGGAGCTGGGGTTGTTCAGCCTGGAGAAAAGGAGACTCAGAGGTGACCTTATCACTCTCTTATCACTCTCTACAACTTCCTGAAAGGTGGTTGTAGCCAGGTGGGGTTGGTCTCTTTCTCCAGGCAGCAGCTGACAGAACCAGAGGACAGAGTCTCAAGCTGCGCCAAGGGAAATATAGGCTGGATATTAGGAAAAAGTTTTTCATGGAAAGAGTGATAAAGTACTGGAATGAACTGCCTGGAGAGGTGGTGGAGTCACCATCCCTGGATGTGGCACTCAGTGCCAGGGTTTAGTTGAGGTGTTAGGGCATGGGTTGGACTCAATGATCTTGAAGGTCTCTTCCAGCCTAGTCATTCTGTGATTCTGTGAATATTCTGTAGTTTATGTACGGCCTCCTGCACAGTAAAAAAACACACCTAATCTCTTTATCTCCTACTTGGTCACACAGTAACATTGGCAAAAGCAGGGCGCTAAAGGCAAACCAACTCCATCAAGTGAAGCTCTGAGTGCGCTAATGAGCCTTAATTGCCCTGAGCAGCCCCACCAGTGCTTCCCCACCCTGAGCTCCTCCTCCCCCACCCTGAGCTCGGCTTAAGCTCGGCCTGAGGCTGCTGCCCCTTTCCTGCCCTGTGCTGGTGTCCCCCTTGAGCCAGGGCTCATCCACAGGGATGGATTTCTGTCTGATTGCATGTGGCAGAGCCACCTTATGAGCTGGACTCTGGGTCGGACCTGGCCTCCATCCGCAGGGCCTTCCCCCCTGAAGTTGGCATGGTGTTCCCTCCCCCTGCTGCAGGCTCCCCCTGCTCGGGGAGCGCTGCTCCCTGGCACACTGACCTGCAGTGACCTCCCCTGTCATGGAAGGGGGGACAGGCACTGGCTTTGAGCATGCTGGCAGGTACGTGCAAGAGGTAATTTTATGCTCCTTTAATCTTCCCGTTGTCAAACATGTATTAATAATTAAGCTGGCAGTGTTTCCACAAAGCAAAGCTGGGAAACCCATTTATTTACTTGTATGCCTTGAAAATACACAACTCTAATTATTCTAGTTCTTTTTTTTGTGTATTACAAGAAAAAGTTTTCTGCCCCTCACTATGTATCCAATTGGAATCCCAGAATTTGTCTGTTCTGTTCTTTGGAGTGCATTTATCTATCTATCTTGATAAATGGGTAGGTAGATGCATTTCTATCTGTCCCCCTGTTTCTGTATATCTTTGCATTTTTATCTCTAAGAAAGCTTGTTTTTAAGTAACTGTACAGAATAAACTTCCTTATTGTTTAATATTGTTTTATGTTAGAGACCTTGTAAGGAAATTGCATCTGGCTTGGAAATTACAGGGTTTTTTCTAAGTATAATGCAGATGAACACACATATAATACTACATTTATTTGGGACTTCTCTGTACTGCTAATTACTGAAGCCCATAAAATCTATTATTGGCAATTTCTTGTGACAGTCAATTGGTTTTCAAGCTTTTCATGAGCTAAAAGTGCTGCAAAAATACAACCTGGTTAGTGACAGAAGTTAAATACAAAGACTGAAGTTATTTTAGACCTTTAAAATATCAGTATATTTATACTCATGATATAGCATGCTGTCCTGTCTTGCTGGTGAGCAAAAGACTTATCTGTCCAGACCATCAAAGTCTCCTCTGAGGGCAATGAATATAATTTTAATTTTTTAGTTTGCTTTTTGTTGATGTAGTTAAAAAGCAGTAAAGCAAAATGAAAGGTTTTGACTCCAGAGCCAGATATATGCAGCAAAGAAGGGAAATGGTGAAACTGCAATTATTGTGATGAACTTAATTATCATCATGGGCTCTGGAGTCTTTAGTCGTAGAGGAGGGTAAGGAAAAGGGAACTGGAAAAGAAAAAATTTACTTTTCAAGCTAAGAACTTGTTTTCAAATTCTGTGTCTAATCTGATTCCTGTATTTGAGGAAACAGCCCAGCTAAAAGTGCTGTTCTAGCACAGTAGTGCTGTAGACAGCTGTCTATGCATACTTCATGTCACTTAGCAATGACGTGTGCAGACACTGCCACTAACTCAAGTGGCACAGATCCTGCTGCCAGTTGTTTTGCTGAATGTCTGCAGTGATGGAGCTGTGGTATGCATGGGAGCCCTACTGCTGCTGTGTGCACTGTCATGGCTCCAATGCTGGAGTGCTCACTGGAGAGCCAAACCAATTCGGGGCTTTGTTTAGTTTTAATAGAAGTGTAATACTATTATAACTTAGTGTTTGGAAATAAATCCTCTGTGCTTTACCCAGACCCTCTGCCTTCTAATGAAAGAAGGTGAAATTCACTCCCAAAACTCACTTTTCCTGAGTTTTATGTGTTAAATTTACCTCTGAATATTAAGCTTAAGCTTTTACACATAGAACTGTGGTTACACTGCCAGCAGCTGAAACTGTGTGCAGGAAACAGAAAGCTCTGATTCCAAACTGTAGCCTTTCTTCTTTGTAGTTCTGAGGCAGGTGGGGAAAAAGGAGTGAGCAGTAACAGGTCGCAAATTCAAACCAGATTTCAGTGATCTGTGCACTGTATTCTCAGAGCAACATGGTGACCTGTACATAATAAAAGGAAAAGATTTATATTCTTAAGTCAAATGAATTTGTTTCATGTTTTATCAAACATTCCAATAGGCTTCTTTGTGCCTTAAGAGAATATATTCAGCATCACAAATGTTATATTCTCATTCTGATAAGGAATTCCTTCACAACATCAAACAGGGAGAGGCTGGGAACAGCCTTTGTCCTTCAAGGTATAAAAGTGAAAGTCACCACCAGTACAGTTACAAACAGCTTATTCTTAAAGTTAACTTTAGAATGGCATGCAAGATGGAAGAATGTTGTCCAATATTTGGCCTTGTTTTTGCTGAGTACTTCCTTTCTGTGTCAAGTAAAAATGTGGTTGTATGTCATCTGTACCTTTCACTAACTTTGCTGTGGAATGTACTTCTGATGGTTACAAATAATCTGAGACTGGGCAGACTACTCCAGATAATTCCTAAGGTCCAGCAAAACCATTCCAACTTTCAGTTCAACTTTGAATGGTCAAGTCTGTAATTACCCTTGTGTGTAACTCTTGGAAAAATCACGGCACTGGTCTGTTACTCTGTGTTTGTTTGCATTTTCCTTTTCAAGATTGTCTGTCTTCAAGGTCTTCTAGAGTAAAGTTTGACAATAATTATGTGCCATGCATCACAGGTGATTCCAATTGCCCTTTGAAGCCTTAACTAATACTGGAGGCCTAGGTAATATCTATTTATCTCCAGGTGTTATTAGTTTCTTGAATGTCACAAACAAACAGGCTGCTCCCTCCAAACTCTTGCACACATTTAAAAAAAATAGAGAAATATTTCAGAAAGATGACCTTCCCTCCCTGCTTCCAGTCTTGTTTATGTGACTAATAGTCATTAAAATGTCAGACTTCCTCTGCAGGTAGAGTAGTGTGATAATGTTCACAAAACCAGGAAAAGTATATTTTGAAAGGCAGTGGATAAATTTAAGTCCTGTCAAGAAGCTGGATGTTGTCAATATTTAAAATAACCTGCCATGACTTGGCAAGCTACCACTGCCATTTGTATTCACTACTTCAGCTTCTTGTAAAACCAAACAGCAACAAACCATTTCAGGCAAAATGAGTCTTAAACACAGGAACTGCTTGTGTTCCCCATCACTAGTAATTAGTAGAAGAAAGTGGAAAGTAAGCACTGATAATTACTAGAAGAAGAAAAAATCCAAGCAAGCAATATTTTATTCTCATTTTTCTTTGCTTGCTTGAGTCCATCTCATATTTTTAATAGGTGCAACCACATTTCACTAATCTTAGAGTTTATAATCCCAAATATTGGACAGAAGGCACCTGAAGGGGAAGGTGAAGGGTCCAGTAGAAGTGCTGGCTATAAGCTTGACTCATTTAACCACTAGTGAGCAAAGAGTTACTTTATTCCTGATTAAAAGAAAACCAAACTGGGTTATGTTAACAGCCAAGGACACCTAGTAAGGTGTAGGCCTTGTTTTTCTTACTGATGGTATTTTTGGGACATATATGAAAAGAAAAAAGGCCACTAGATTTATTTGAGCGTCTTCTGTTTGTGCCCTGGGAATGGCTCTGGTGAGTACCAATGGTGTGGATGGCATGGATGCATTCTGAAAAAGGAGGTAAGCGTTTGCACTTTGCTTTTAAAGGACATAAAATATTCTTTATAGAACTTTACTGAATTGGTGCTTTTGGAAGCCGAGTGTGATTCAATATGTAATGTGATGTATTTCATTTTAAGCTGCTTGTAAGCATAATAGTCCTCGTGTTCGTATTTGCACTTCTCAAATAATTGCAGCTTTTACTTCCAGTCATCATTGATTTTTAACATCTATGTTAATCTTTCTAAGGTAAAAATATTAAACATTAATAGTGATCTATTACTTTTTAACATTTTTGAAGAGTAACCTGTTATTTTTGAGGTATCACCCATGATATTTTGAAAATAGTTCTATATATGAAGCTTTTACTAGCTTGTACACAGATGAGATTTATAAAGCAAGGCACCCATTTGTAGAAAAAAATAGAAATGAAAATCCTTTATTAAAGATGCCTCTGTAGATACTTCACAGGAGAGGGAAAAAAAGGACAAAAGATAAAAGCAGAGATTAATTCTGCAGATTGGTACTGAAAATACAACCCTGCATTTTCTGCACAGATTTACAAACAGCAGTGGAAACCTGGGATTTAAGGCTGCATTTCTCCATGTTCTTAATGGCATTAGGTCTTTGAGTCAGGAAACAGGTACCAGACTGTTCAATAGCTTTATCAAGTCAGAGAGTTTCACAATAAGAATGTTTGATTATATTTCTGAAATAATTTACTCATCAAACAGTGCTATTAAGTGTAGGATACCTTTACAACACTGTTTCTATTGTTGTTTTCACATTCTATTTTGCTGGCAATAAATCATTTTGAAGCAATTTATTTTTTACACATTGAGAGATAGACAGCAGATCCTGAACTCAGCAGATGACACATTAAATTCAGAGACATGTCAGTCACATTTAAAGCATACAGCCAACTCCTACAGCAGATCATTCCAGTGGAAAAAACAGTTTCTCTGCAGTTCTCTATCCATGTCAAACTGAAATAGAATTTTATTTTTGTTCACATTCACCTGGATAAAGAATTCTTAATGCATGTTCTGTACTTTGTCACAGAGTAGTAATAAAAGAATAACCAGTATCCATATCAAAAGTACGGAGCTCATAGCCCAAAGACCAGACTTTTGACCAATACCACCTGGATTATCCGGTGTTTCCCAATGAGAAGATATATTTGACAAATAAAAATCAAGAACGTTATTTCTTATTACAGTAAGGAGACATCATATTTCAGGCATTGGCATTCACCTTTGGCTATCAGCTAGGATTTTGAGAATAAGCTTCAGAAGCCTTCAGTCTGAGAAAATGCAGGCAAACATGAGCTAGCCTGGAGCTCTGCTCTCCTGCAGACTGTAACACTGCTGAACAGGACTGACACCTGTTCCTCAGAGCCAGAATTGTTTGTAAGAATTTGCTTGTTTTGTTAAAACATACGTAAGTCTATCTAATGAAGTAGGAAAATCCCATCAAAGATAAGCTTTCTTTGAAAAACACTGATGTTTTGAGTTTCTTGGCACACAAAGTTTGCTGTATCTTTATTTTTACATGTTTAAGGATACTGTTTCTGTGCTGTGGTGTTTAAGCCTGACTTACTCATGTTGTTCAGCATCTTTTTGTTGTATACAGCCAAAGCTGGGCTGTAGAATATAGTTGCATTGCATTTTAGCTTTGAACTGTCCCAAGCAGACAATGTTAAGTGTTAATTTTGCACCTTGGCCTGTAAGAGATGCTAAGCAGTGTCTGTGATAATTGTGTATGTTTCTGGTGTCTGTTATTTAGTACTAAAGTTTGGACTGTACAACTCTGAATTTTTTTTTCTGGATTTTTTGCATCTATTATTTCAGCTAATAGTTTAAAGAGAAAACTTACAGTATCACATGTTTCAGGGTATCACTGTTGGAGTTTTTATGGGTATTAGGCAAAAATTCCAAACATTGCTGCGAAGCAGTGTTTTGTGAAGCTCAAGTGCTGTTTGCTATGCATCAAAGATGCTCAGATTTTTATAGGTAATGTCCTCAGTATTTCCTTTGTTGTAATTAATAGTCTAGTGGGAATGTGGTTTTTTTTCTCTAATGCAGCCTTTCTCTGCTGGAAATTTGTGATGACTGTATTTCATTTCTTTGATGCTAATCGTTAAATTTAACTGTAAATGGGAGTGCAAATGGACACAAATGTGACAGATGTGACTTTCTAAATTGACATTTGTGGTAGAAGCTCTTTGCACATTTTCATAACAGAACACCACCAGCATTTCCCCTCAGTAACACTATGGCTCTTGTCAAGCACTTCCGTGGAAGGTCAATTATTTAGGCTGTAGCTCTTGTTCTCCCTGGCTGCTGCTGCTGCACATTCCATCACCAGGTGATATTACAGAGAAGGCAGTACTGCAGCCAGGAGACTTCCACTTTAGTGCTAAAAAGCCCTTTAAGAGAGGGGATGGGACTTAAGGTAGGTTTTTTTGGCATATGAGGAAGCCTCCAGGATGCTTTCCTTTATGCAGAAAATGTATCTGCCTCTCTCTAAAATCTCTGCAATATGAAGCATGTACTCTTTAGCCAGGTGTAATAATGTAGGTACTGTCACGTGCTGACACTTTCTATTTCCTGGGGTGTGTTTCTAATCCTTTCAGTTAAAGCATATTAAACAATAAACTTATTTTTTTAAAAAGCTTGTATCTGTAATACTTCTAGAAGCTTCATTTTATTATGTGTTATTTAAATGTTATATACACAAAACCTCTGCATTAATTTCCATCTTCTCCTGTTCCTCCATCAAGTAAAACTGTGCAGGACCTGGGGACAAATGCAAAGAGAAAGAGAGAAATTTTTTTGTTGTTAAGGTTTTTGTGTATTATATTATACGGGGGGCTAAATGTCTTTGTTTGAAAAGTAGTTTACTTGTGTACCTGAAGAAAAGCTTTCATAATTCCATTAAAGAGATGTAAGAGATTTTGCAGAGTAACAAAATTGTGCAACCTTTTGTCAAATGTTCAGAGAGCAGGTAAAGTTAATGCAGTCAAGCAAGAGAATCAAGGACGTTTCTTAAGCTCTGGAAGTAGAGTATGGTACTTGCAAAGATTCTAACTGCAGACTTGAGAACTACACATGAATGCATATATATCCAGTTTCTTGTGATTTATGTTGGCAGGGTATATGCTACCAATGCTGGGAATTATTTTCCTCTGACATAAAGGTCTCTCAATAATTGAAATTTGACCTGAACGTGAGGAATTGGTTGGGGTAGCTCAGTATTATCAAATTTTCCATAAATTTTTTGAATGGATTGACCTTTAGCATCTTTTTAAAACTCTAATGTTTCCCACTGCATCTCTGTGATGGCCTGAATTTGTAACTCTCCCTCTCTAGTAGGAGATGGGGATTAAATGTGTGCTTATGCTTTTCTTTTTTTCTCCTCTATCCTCCTGCCAAGTCCTGGAAGCATTGGTCATAGGTGACAGTTCTCAGCTACTTTTAACCAAAGAATTGGTGAGATGAGTTCCATCTAATGCACTGACATTTTATGATGAATGAATCTTAATTTATTCTCTGAATCCTTAAATGATTGAGCTTTCTTTTTGGTGAGGATATTGATCTCTCCCCTTCCTTTTTTTTCATTATTGTTGTTGTACTGAGGTGTTTTTACTTTTAATTGTTACAAATCTGTTTCATGCATGCAAACAATTTCAGTACAGTGTTTCTCCATTCTGGAGCTCATGGCAGTTTCTCATGATTAAAATAGTCAATAGGTGTTAATATATGGATCAGGAATTTCTCCCACAGATGGCTGGTTTTCCGTGAGCGTGTGCATCGGCATCCCACATTTGTCCTTGTAATTTTTTTGTGAGCTTTTCTGTAGACCAGATATACAAGTTTACTTCTGTGGAATTGGTAGTTTACATACTGAGTGTCTTCCCCTTGAACTTTGATCATTGCTGGCTGTTACTGGAAACCTTTCATTTTAGCTGTATTTCTAAAGAATGAAGAATTTGTGCTTTTGACAGCATTTCAGCAGGCTCCTGCTGGTTCAGACTCACAGGGATCTCTAGTAGGATTGTTTCTTTGGGGTTTCCTGACTTCTTGAGGTGTGCCTGCTCTCTGTTAGTTACTTGTACAGGTACATTCTGCCTTCAGGTATTATTGCAGCCTGCAGCTCTTGTGACATCAGGGCAGTAGGAATGGTGTGTTGCACACCACTTGAAATGCAATTATATATATATATTTGTTTTTTAAGAAGAACCAGTTTTAGAAAGATGGAAACCACTATGAAACAAAGCATCTAGGGGAGAGAATTTAGTCAGACAAATGAGAATGATAGCGGGGAACTCTTTAGGATAGCTTCCTGCAGGTAATGATGTGTGTTTTAAAGCCTTAACAAAAGAGTAGTACTTACAGGTTCTTGTTTATTCTTTCTGGCAATGTTCAGTGCACTTCTGGCAGATTTATATATTTGTTATTTGGGGCAGTGAAATACAAATTTTATTTATTTTAAATTGCATCCTTTTTTTTAGCAGATATGCTGTAATTTTGCCTAAACATATGTAAAAGGTGTTTTTCTTATCTCGGAACATATCTGTTGAAATGGGGTTTAGTAATTCTGTGGTAAAAATATTTGTGAAAGTTAATTACCATATGTTCTATGTTGTATTTCTGGACTTTTGGGGGCCTTTGACATGTCAGGAGACATCCACTGTGGCCATTTGATTCAGGTTTTTCCAGAATGTTTTTCAGCAACCTATTTTGGTGTAATTCTACTCTGTAAATCTCTTATAGAACTGGAGTTGTGTGCTTATTATGGACTACAGTACAGTCACAATAGAACTGTTTTATTAATTATAAATGTTAGCTTTCCATGAATATGGGCCTCTCTTAGAGAAATAGCATTTTTGGCAAATGTGGTTGGGGATTTTGTTTGGATTTTTTGTTTGTTTTTAACCCCCTTTATTTGCTTGGTAAAACAAAATTATTTCTTATGTCAGCGATTAAAAGTCCATAAATTTAGATTTACATATTTTTTTATTTTATCCTTTCTACAGAATTGACTTGGGGAAGAAGTTGAAAGGAAATAAGAAACTCTTGACAGTTTTCTCCCTGATGGTTTTTATGCAGGATAATGACCCATTCTTTCAGTAGTTTCTGATCAGTATATTTCAGTTGTAGTTTGAAGCATTCTATGTCTTGCTGGCAAATTATAAAAATTAGTATCAAAAGTTATTCAGGTTACCTTCCCCAGGGCCCCCTAGAGAATTTGGCAAGTGTTATTTTAAACACTTGTCAACAAACTACTGTTTAGACAAGCCATTCATTTGCTGAAAACATTTTTTATATCAAACCAATACACAATTCATGTATTTTTTTATTCTTCTACATTTCTTCTGTCATTTTGTATTTCTG
>VZTT01042980.1:3409-22268 GCA_013400855.1 Buphagus erythrorhynchus | reverse complement strand
TTTGCCAGCCAGCTGACAGCAAGTCAGCTTTAATGAGGGATAGATAGGCTCAGACTGTCTGGATTTTTAGTTGGCTTACATATATTATCCCATCAGTTGAATGTAGTTCACATGAATTTGAAATCATGTAGCTAAATGAAACCCTCCTGTACTAGTCTGTGTATGTGAAAAATTTGTGTCATCTGGAAATTGAAGGTTTTTTCACTATGGTGAAGGAAGTTAAGGCTTAGCTGTGCAAGGCACTCCATTGAAAAATTTGGAAGTTTTACTTTCATAGATGTTACAGATGTAACACATTATACAGTACTCTTCAGTCTTGATGGTAATGATTTTTCTCTCTTCTTAATTAAGGCAAATTATCTTCCACTAATCTCGGTCATGCTCCATTTAGAGCACTGCTGATATAGTGGTAAATTGTCTTGCTTTGGTTTTAAAANTTTTTTATAAACAGCGCTCTATGCTCCATGCGCATCTTCCCCAGTTTTCTAGGTCACTGAAATTTTCTTGTGAAAAAAAAATCCCAAACTTGTATATGCATAAGATTTCAAAGCAACATATGTGTTTACACTCTTATGGAAGTCTTGATCATAGGTTGGGTTTTTTTTAAAGGAAGCCATAGAATCACAGGATAAGGTGGAAGTTTTAGCTCAAGTCTTCCAGAAAGCAGAACAGTTTTTAGAACAGTTTCTTAGGGACAAAACCATACTGCACTCTTTTCCTCTGAGAACAATAAATAAGGGGTAACACTTTGTGGCCACTAAATAAAAGTGCTTCTGAGTTGGTTTTACTATACTTCTCTACCATAAAATATCTGAATGTTTGTTCTTGAACAATTTGTGGTTTGAAACTCTTCACAAAACACTATCCAGGTCTCCCTGGTGTACTGTCCACAACTCAAAAGTAAAAGGAAATGCTCTATTAATTTTAGTGGCTTTTTCCAATAGGCTATTTTATGGTCACATTCCTACTACCTGTGATTTGCCTCATCAACCAAAAATCTCGTTCTTGCTGCCTTAGTTATTATGGAAGTGAAAGAGATAATGTTTTCATTCCCCAGCTCTTCTGGGCTCTTCAGGAATTCTGTTTTCATCTGCCTGAAATGTATTTTTTGACAGATGTATTATGAATGCTAATGGTTCAAGGCTACCTAAGAAAATATTTCTGGAAAAAGAGCTTAGGAAGTTGGCTCTCCATCTTTGCATGGAGATACTCTCCTTATTCATTTAGCTATGTGATCCCAGAATGCTTTTTTAACACCTCTGATTTGAGAAAAATATATTTATAATAGCTTTCTCTTGTGACTTGCACCTTTTTACCAGCAAACTCATTGCTTGTAAAGACATTATTTATGGCACTTCACTCTTGCCTTTGGAGAGTATTGCCTTTGCTGCTTATATTTTTGGTTTTGGTTGTTTCTGGTTTGATTTGTTGTTGTTGTGGGGTTTTTGTTTCTTTATTTGTTGTTTTGTTGGATTTTAGTTTGTTAGAGTTTTTTTGGGTTTGGGTTTTTTTTTGGTTTTTTTGTTTTTGTTTTTTTTTGGTTTTTTTTGGTTTTTTTTTCCCCAGAAGTCTTATATTTATTTCCTGTGTCAGTTATAACCTCCCATTTTCTTAGCTCAGCCAATAATCACGCTTTCTGAACTAACATTCAGTCAGAATCAGAGTTGCATGGCTGGTAACTTCGTAACTTCTGAAAATGTTATTCAGTTCATGCTGTGTTCCTCTTTCTTCTGATAACAAAATCAAAACGTGAGGTTGTTTAGTAGTATCTTATCCAAGATCTTTTACTGTCTCTGAACCCCACCATGGTTATGCATTTCTGTAATGCATTACTTTTTATTTTGAATGCTCACTGAGTTTTAGAATTGTTTCACAGAATCTGATTTTTGGATGAAAGTAAGTAGGAGAAATATTGCATCTCTCTTCTCATTGTTTGAATTAATGACTGTCCTGCAGCTATCCATATTTATCTTCAGTATTCTGACTCCAGTGAAGGTTTCCTTTTTTTTTTTTTTAATTTGCCTCTGCTGGGGTTTTGTCATGGCATTTTCTTTTCTTCAAAATGAGAGCAGTTCAAGGACATGTTTGTTCAAATTTCTGACCGAAGAATATCTATGAGAATGGACGTCAAATGTGGTTGAATCCTTGTGAAAATTAAAGGCTTGGAGTGGGCAATTTTGTATCCTGAAAGTACGTGGGGAAAACTGAAGCCAGTAAAGAATTTAATGTGGCAGTTCTACAAGAGTCAAATCTCTTTACTGATTTTTAGGGACTCTTGATGATGAGCAAAGCCCATGGAAAACATATGAACCATATTGGCCAGCATCAGCTGGAATACACCCGTTTTCATGAATGCATTAGCTACTTAGCTAGTAGCTGGTTTTTTTTTAATAGAAAGGAACTAACTTGTCATTTTCTTAAAATGCATTCTCCATTTGTGTCTTTTCTCTTTGCCTCTCTTTGCCTTTTAGTCTGCATGCTCCAGGAGTGTTAAGAAGAGTGAATCTTTTGAGTCATCCTATAAACTTAAATTCAGAGAGATAAGGTCCTTCTGCTCTTGAATTCGTATTTCATATAGTTCAACTCCTGTAGTTAATTCACTTACCTGTTGGTCTGTCATCAGAGCAGAGAAAGTAGGCCATGAGCCTTCCTTATGCAGGTGCATTCTCCATCTCTTTGGTGATACAGGACAGAAACGAAGAAAGACTGGGAATTAAATTATGACTGTGCAAATCTGGAGAAAGTTCTATATGCCCTCCATGCCCCTAAATTAGCATATGGCAATAACTGCAAAGGAGGTTGCTGAAGTTCTAATTGGTATTCCTGCTACTGTCCATTAAGGTAAACAAAGTACATTATTTTCCTGCTGCTGACAGAAAAAGGTCATTTGCAAGAGCCACTGACGTATAAAGCAGTGTCACGACTAATGGAAAGGAAAAAAAGATGATGCTTGGGTATATTTTTAATAGCTTTCCTCAAATTCTGTAGACAGCTGAAATTACATTACTTATTCTAAACTTCTGAATCTCCAATAATGTTTATAGAGGCAGATAAGGATTTTCAAAAACAGAGCTTGAGGCAGGATGGACACATTTTCAGATACTGATTTCTCTGACAAAGTGCCATTTGAACTCCTCAGGCACGTTTCAGCGTTTGGTAGTAGTGGGATCCTATAAAGAACAAAACACTCCTTAATGAGGTCGGCGTTTTATTTCTGTCTTTATATGGCACCCCATGGATCTAAACATTTTGATATATTATTAAACATATAAAACTGCCAGTAGAATTCAAGCTCAGTAATTATAAAACATTCCCTTATCTCTGCACAGCTCTAAGTCTGTAGTAGGATAAACATTTAAGAGAATGTTTCATCTTCAACAGAACAGACAATTTAATTTCTGTCTTGCATGATATATTTTCCTACCCATGGAGTACCAAAGTGCTTTACAAGACAATCAAGTAAATACAAAAGTGAAAATATGGAAAAACAGTAATTTGTGTCATGTTCAGCAAAGGTAAATCATAGTTTCACTCCAAAAAGTGGATGAAGTCCTTTGTGCTCAGTGAAAATAGAAGTCATGGACTTCAGTTCTCTTTGGTTAACTTTGAGCTATTCCTTCTTACTACAACACAGAAAGGTCTCAATTTTTTGAAGAGTTTGAAACAGAGGTGCAAGGAACATAAATCAAAAGGCTGATAGCTTGATATCTGGCTATGTTGCAATACAGTACTAGGCTTATTCACAGCATCTATAAAAGTTACAATTTTATATATACAACGAATTAATAAAAAGTTTTACCACACTGTCCACTAGAAAGCACGAACAGCACTTATGAGGCATATGGTCCACCATTATTGACTCTCAGCTCTTTCTTCAGAGACTGGAAGATTCCTTTGTAGTTTTCAATCCCTTTAAAGCATAAATGGATATTCACCTTCCATCTATTCAGCTGCAAAGAGAAAGGAAGAAGGAAGTGTGGTACTTGAAACAGTATGAGTGCTGTTAACTGAGATGCTGGTATGGTCATGAATCCTCATGCTTAAAGAAGAGAGTGGTAGCAATGAAATACACTGGAAGGGGAAGGAGACCAACCTCAAACGTATTCATTATGCTGTAAGTACTCCTGCAGTTGCAGAAAAAGTCACATTCTTCTAAAATCTACAGTCCAAACTCTAGATTTGTTAGACATGAGTGTAACTTCAGAACTGCTTGTTACCTTTTAATAAGAATGTCCAGTAAACTGCACCAGTAAGAAAAAAACCTGCTTCTATCAGATTATTATGTTTGACATTGAGAACTACAGACTTGCAAATGCAGCTCTGCAAGTCAATCACTTGAGATGGTCAGGACAGTTCAGTCTGTGGATTGTCGTGTTGCTGTGCAGCAGTTGCTGCTATGGATCAGCAAAAATACACAAGACTATCCTCAAAACTAAGACTTTATAAATGAGCTGGCATGAAAATTCTTGATTTAAAAAATGTTCAGTGTGCCATTCTCAGGGGAAAATATTGTTTGGTCAATTGACAGAACAACCAAACTTGACACATTGACCACACAAACATTTTTTGCCAATATTTTTGCAAGGGTCTTTGGTCTGAAAGGACTTGGATCTGTTGAGATCCTAGTTCACTGTAACTTTCAGGTGCAGGTAGCACCCACAATACAGAGCTTGATTATTACTGAACTGTTCGACCGATGTAATTAATGAAATGGGGTTTTTCATACCTTGGTTAAGCCTAACCTTAAAGTTACTGAATTTCATGGTTTTGGGGTTTGTTTATTTTTTTTTTTTTTTTGAAACCACAAAATCATTATATTGTTTTCTTTGGTTGTATTATGAAATCCTAACTCTCTCTTCTGTTGGCCATTCATGTGCAGCACACCATAGGAGGAAAAAAAAGAAAAAGCAAAGGGAGTATATTGCTGATTTTATCTGTGTTTCAGATATCTATTACCACTCTCTATTTGAAATACAGCCCACATGAAATAAGAACCACTGCTAACACTATTGCTTTACTTTAGCATTGACCTTAGTGTAAGACCCTCCTATAATCTATCTATAGTCATCTGCACGGTAGTGTTTTCATTGCCTTTCAATATCTGATGGGCAAATGTAGGGCAGCCCTAAAACTGTGATGGAAAAATGATCTAAGCCTTATATAAAATTTCAAGTTGTACCATTCTTCTGCAGCTGATTTTTTTGGTCCGTGTGTATTTCTTGTCTAGAAGTCACTGGGAACATTTTCACAAAGGTTTACTGTATGTGAATAAATAAAAATTGACCTGAGGGTTTAAAGCTTATAACTAATGGAAAATTAATAATAAAGTCATTTTATAGAGGAGATTTTACCCACTCAGCACTATTTGAAAGACATTTTCATATAATGAGCTAACTGCATGTACTTTTGAAAATAGATAAAAGGAAAAAGTTGGAGCCTTTACAAGGAAACTTAGTATCTCGCCTGGCAACTCAGAAATGTGCCTTGTCATTCCCTTAACTATGTCAGGTAGAATCACTTATTCTGCTTGTCACTTTTTAAAATACTTTAAAAGCTACTGCTGTTCACAGAGAGGATAAGGATATGAAAATACAGTTAATTATGAACTACAATTTGATTAATGCTGGCATGAGGAAAAGTGCCCTGCTTCTAGGGCAGGCAGTGTAAATTTAAATAACTTGGCTTCAATTTTCAAAATCTCAGTTTGTGATTTTAGATGCCCAGCTAAAGTACCCAGAGATGGAAAATGTCTCATGTCTTTCACAATACTTTGTTCTTCAGTAAAATCACCACTCATTTTGACATCTTAAACCCTACTGAGTCAATAGAAAGCTCACACACCACTGTCCAGTGCTATAAATATAACAACTTTATCTCTTCTGGAAATGTTTCTCTCCTATACTTAGAATTTCTAAGCTGTTCCAGCCTGATTTATGCTCTTTTATGATTTCTGCAAATACTTAGTGGGCTAAACTGCAGTCACAATACCCGTTTCCATTTCATGCTACATCATATATGAAAACAAGATGTTGTTTAAGGCAAAACAAAAATTGATTCATTCATTTTAGTAGCTAAACATGCATTATTTCTTTGGACACTGTTTGCTCTCAGTATTGATAGCATTCTAACAAATTCTCAGTGTCCAGAGGTTGACTTTTCCTAATGGGTATCAACTAGACAGGACTGCACAGTACAAGAAGCAAAACAGCAATTCCAAGTTGTAGGAATAAATGAGGTAACATGCAGTCAGGCCTGTGATATACTGAGTGATGGTGCTGACAAATGTGCCATTTCTGAACCACTCTTGAGGGAAAAAAAAAAGCTGGTTTTTTTTTCCCCTTTGCACTACTTACTGTGTTCATGGTAATATGAACTTCTCTCCAGGATAAATTACTATAAAGCCAGTTTCACTACATTAATTTTTAAAAAGTTTATTGTTCATATTTGAAATGAAATATAAGTCATAGGCTACATCTCAGCCTTTGTGTACTGGCATTCAGATATAGCATACAGCTTTTATACCATTACTGTTGTATCTATTAATCAATGATGTATTTTTAAAAGCATTTAATACATTAATTCTTTATTTTCCATCAAGACCTCCTTCAGTAATTTCCTGGAGTAGTAATCGTGTAAGCACCTCAGCAATAACAGTAACACTACACAATAATTAATACTGCATGAGAGGTCAGATTAGCTGGTATTATTTCTTCTTATTTCTGAGTTTTCTGAATATTTCCGATTTTCAGCTTTGCAATGTTTCAATTAATGTCTCCAATTCTCTATATTGCACCCTGTGTGAAACTATACTTTTCTTCCAAGAAGTTCAGTGAATATTAAGTAGGTAGGAAATATTGTTTTCATCTATTAAATTAAGGTGTAGAGAAAAAATTGTGCTTTTTTTCTGTTGTTGTTTGTTTAAAATCCTGAAAATATGATAAATCAGCATTTTTTAAGTATATGGATTTAGGACAAAAAGTCCTGAATTATTGAAGGTGACCCTTCCTGACATCTCTAAATTTATAAATGGAGCTATCTTACCCCGGCTTTTTATGAAGTCTGTGTTTTCTAATTACAGCAAGTATAGAAGTTGGAAGGGAACTTTCTGTTGTCTTATCAGAGGAACAAAGCTGGTGGTAGACAAAATCTGTGCAAATGCAAGCCCTCCCTTTCAATAATTAAATAGTAGGAATAGCTTGAAAACAGCTCCACAAGAAATAGGATCCCTGTGGAGTTTCTACCTGCTTCTAGTTTAAATTTTTGTTTAGGAAAATTGTTTCCACTATGATATAAAACTGAATTCTCAGCACAAGCAGTACTGTAATTTGAAGCGAAACAATCACTAAAATGTAGGAGAAGACATACATACATTTAAAACTTCCAGCCAGTGTGAGGGGAAGTGTGTGTCAATAGGAATGGAAAATGAATGCTAACTAGCAAACATAGCAATAAAACATATGCTACAAAAGCCATAGTTTGGGGGTTTCCTTTAATGCAGCAAGAAATCACATCAGTTCAAAATCAATACTTATTGCTGCTGGATTCAAGTGTAGTGAACTGTACATTCTTAATCATGAGTCTAAATGCCTCACTGCCAAAAGTATGCACATGATGGGCACTGTGCAGCTTGACAGGAGTTGCATTTTAACATTTGCAAATGACTGTGCACTTAAGAGAAAAGTTGCAATTATTCTTCCTAATTACAAAAGCACTCTCTGCCAGGTAGAGAAGAGAATCTCACTTCTGTGTGCTGGCATGTTATTTTCATAAACTATTCATTGCTTGCCATTATATTGACATGGATTTAGGATTCAGTGGAGTCAGAGCAAAGTGCCACTTTAATCTGATTTTTTTTTTTGGTCTTGTCAGCTAGGTATGTTCTTTTTTTTCTTTGAAATGCATGTTAGTGTACATACCAGTATGATAGTCTCAAAATACTGCCTTTAACTCATGACGTTCTCATTAATTCTTTAGTGTATATATATCTCATGACATCACTGGAGAATACATTTTGTTGAGGTTTTATCTCTTAACTATTTAAAATTAAATGCTTTGATGCTTATATTTTTCCCCCCAAATTTATAGAACTAATAAAAAATTGAGGTAACAATTTAATATTCTAATTAAGTTCTGTGAATACTCAGTTTCAAAAATTTGTATCCTGGTAAGGTTTCCTATAAAATGATCAAGCAATTCTTATCTGTCAAGTAATTCTTGCCATGTTTTTATGGAAAGCATAAATGATGGGAGGTCTTCAGTTACTCTATACAGGTGTGGCTCTGTTTCTTTAAAGAATGGTGCTGGTTTGCAGCAACTACAGGAGTGCTCTAGTGTCATACAAAATGCTTTGCACTGTCTTGCAGGGGACAAAGTAAAGCCATCAAAATATTCCAACGAGTTTTGACAACGGGCTGTATAAACTGAGTGTTGCATCTGTGCATTATGAGTAAATCACATACTGTGTCCTGTCAGTAATTTTTTAACCTCCTACATGTGCTTCTACCTGCTGTGCTCTTTACTTTTCTTGGATAGTTGGGAGGAGTGAAGGGGATTGGAGCTCTTTAACTCAATTCTTCTCAGATATGTAGTAGGATGTGTGTACATATATTAACACATACATATATATGCATATTGACTGAAATACCTATCATTACTGCAAGGATCCAATATTTCTTGTTTAAAAAAACCAAAACATTAATCACAGAACTTTATAATTTTGTGGTTTTGGATGATACTATTTGCAGCAGATCATCCTGCAGACTTTTAGTCCACCAACTTCCAGTTTGAATGGTTTGGTTTCTTTTCAGCCTGGCATTTTTGCCAATGTGAGTGCTTCTAAGTGTGTTCTAAATTACTTGTTTGTTCATGATTGCAAATGAGATTCTGGAAGAAAAAGGGAATGTGAAAAGTAAAAGCTAAAATAAAAAATCAGGACCAGCAGAAATCTTGACTGTTGTTGGCAGCCTGGAAACACTTTTGTTGAATGCAAGTATTCTATTAAAAAACTATTTTGCTGTAGTTGACAGGTCACAGGATAATTAATGAGAAAACTTGGTAAAAAAAAAAAGTATGTTTGGATTTTTTTTTATTTTTACGATCTGTTTGTGGATTGTGCTTATGCTTTCAGGTGCTTTACACCTAGAAGAGCTGAAAGGTCATTGTGTTAAAATGTCACATGGTGAATTTGTGAGAGAAATACAGCAATGGCAAAATGTTATGAGCTAAGGCAGTGCATCATACCCTCAACTGGTGGGGTAAGATGCCAGGCTGTCTCCATTAACGTGTTTAGTCTTTGACACTTTGCTCTAGTGGGGACCTCAGAATTGAGCAACAGTGTAATCCTTGTGACAGGGTCTCTGAGAAAGTGATATAATTTCTTTTGATCTGCTCTCCTTTCTGTGTACTTCTACTGTAGACTTTATTTCTCTTTCTCGAACGTTTCTGCTGGAATATATTTTAGAAAGTAAATAGCGCTTTTCTCTCCTAAGGTAATGGCTTTGGATAGAATAGTCAAAATTATTCTCTGATCTATCATTATGCAATTCAAATACATAGATCATTACAGACCTGCTGCTAATGAAAGTTTTGTTGCCCTCTTTCCATGAGATCTAGGGGTCAGCTCACTCAGGGGACTCCATATGCTGCACAAGCAAGAGCCCAGGTTTCTACATCCTCTAGCACAGTCCTCTAAATAATGGTGTCTATTAGCATTTAGTCTGGCTCTCCAGGCTCCCTTCTGCTATTTCCTTGTACATGTCTTCAGATACTATGAAACTGTGTGCCATCACACCCCCTCTGCACACCAGCACAGCCTGTGCTCATGTCTTCAGCAACTCATGGTATTGTCTGTCCTTCAACTTTCTTTTGTTACCCCTAGACCCATGCTTTGATTTTTTTCACATTTGTCACCCTAGGAACTCATGTGTCAAATGTCCTTCCCACTGTGTCCTCCTGGCTCCCCTGCCTGCACTCTGCCCTGTGTCTGCAGGCAGGTGTGCTGTCCTGCCTCTAGCTCAGGTGTCCACCCAGTGCTGGTTCCACTGGGCTGTGACAGTCTGGGCACATGGGAGGGGAGCTCACAGTTGAGGCCAATTTCAGCTGAGGGACAGGGAGTTGCTCTGCATCCCCTCTGCCATGGTCACCACCCCAGGGCAGCAATCTGCACTGTTTCTTATGAAATACAGGTGACAGGTAGAGATGAGGGTTCACAGGAGGCAGCTGAGGCTGGCAGGGCAGCTCAAGTTGTCTCCCCCAGGCAGTGGCTCAGGCAGCCCCTCCTGCTGTGGATGGTTGGCATGTGAACTGCACTGCTCCTCTGCTGCAGGGAAAACCATCACAGGAGCTGCAACTCAGCTGGCCTGCAGGGCCTCTGCTCCTTACTCCTGTCATGGGCCCATAGGTGACCTTGGCTAAATCTCTTCATCTGTATATATGTTGCTTTCCCTCTCTGAAATCTGGGTGATGCTATCAAATTGCTTGGAAAGCTCTCTTAAGATCTAGCCAGAAGTAGACAGTATAAGAGATTTTCCTAATCATCATAAATTTGCCCTCCTGTCAGTCACTACATGTCTTTGGGGTTCACTTGCTTTGTTACTCTGAAGTTAATTACTTTACTGGTGTCTTGCATTTGTGTAGCTGTATCTTTGGCTCTTAGCTCATGCCCAGTGTCTAAATGTAAAAACATGCCTACTGCACTTACTTTTTAGAATAATCTTTCTTTGAGTATTTGTTGTCTAATGACTTCTATAGACTTTAGTTTCTAAAGTTGCTAATTTTCAATATAAAACTGAGCACGGAAATACTATGAGTGTCTGCATGAATTTTAAAGCATGACTTCATTTTGTTTTCTTCTGAACTTGCCCCACAAGGTGATAAACAATCTTGTCCTGATGGTTTCAAATGAACTGTTCATGTATTTAAGTGTTAATGAGATAAATATGTGCTTTGTTGGATTGGCTTCTGCACAAAACCCATTAAAATTTAGTTCTTTTGCTACTCTGAGATGAAATTCCTTTCATCCTGCAGATAATGACTGAAGTTACAGGGGGCATTATTTAAACATTTGCAAAATTATACATTTAACTTGTATCTAACCACCTTTTGTAACATAGATTATATTGTGTCAGGGTATTTTTTATTTTTTGTGGGGGATTATTTGTTTGGGGTTTTTTGAAAGATTGTTATTATCTGCAATTACCAGAGAATGTGCCTAGGTTTTTTTTTTTTCTTTTCTATGAACTGATATGAAACTAGACACCCACCTTATATGCATCATTTTAGCCTAACACAAGTTTTAACTTCTCATGGAAAAATAGTGGTTTGTAGCACAACTGCTGACATCCTTAACTATAGTATGCTACTAGGCACTGCTATAATACAGTACATATTTCTTTGTGAAAGAAATGAAAGCTGCAATAATAAAGCTTAACTTTATGGTATTGAAATTTGCTGTGTTTGTACCTCCAGGGAGAAAAACAATTAGAGAAAGACAATCTACCTAAATAGGCTGGGAAACTGAATTGCTCTGTCTATGCTTCATTACCCTCCCTTTTTCTCATCTCACACTTTCCACAAATAGCATGATTATGTTTACCTGACATCTTCATGCTTCCCTGCTGAGCAGGCTGAGGAAGCCTTGCAGCTGAGATCAGCAGTGCTTCTTTTGGGGAATGACTGAGGGTTTTTTTGTTTAAAGGATACAATTCTTGAGCTATTTCAGCAAAGAACTTCAGTGTCCCTGGATTCTGGTAGGGAGCAGAATAAATGAAGTACCAGTGGGTATTTTTTTAAAAAATGACACTTGCCTATTACAAGTACTATCTTGGCTGATGTTAATACATCCTTAGTCGCCTGATAGAAAGGCATGGCCTGAGATGCTAAACATCATCTTGGTGACCTTCATAACTGATAGAAAGCCTGACAAATTTTTCATGAAGATGCCTTTAACCACCAAAGCAACAGTCAGCACTAAGAGTGGCACTGAAATAAAATGCCCTTTTACAGATAATAAGCCTTAATAGAGAGAGAAAAGATCTGGGATGAGGCATGCTGTGAATGTTACCAAAGGGCTTTTCATTGACTCCCTTGAAGAATTGAATCATAAATCCAGAACAAAAAGACTTGGGAAATACACAGGTTATCTTTACAAGGAACAGATATTTTATTTTTCAGACTTCCCAGGTAACAGAGAATTCAGCACTTTCCTGTTCTGTGCTGCCAAGTTATAAATCTAAATAACTAAACTACAGATAAATGGACACATTTCTTCAAATTAGAAACCGATATTATGTGTGAGAATTAATGACATTTCATTATGCATTACCATCTACATTAATAAACTATGACTGTATTAGTCTTAGCAGCAGCATACAAGTCTCTTTTTCTTGTAGCCTTTGGGATCTTGTTCTAAATCTAGTTTTAATCTAACGCTGCATTAGCTGCAGAAATACTGAATTTGAATTCATTTGCATTTTAGTTTGAAGCACTCAACTACTCAGTCAAAACAATATTGTGAAACAACTACGTATCTATGTGTAAATTCTGAGTCTGTAGGATATAGGCTTAATGTCAGTAGCCTAAAACCCTGCTGCCTCATTTGAGTTCAAAATGTTTGGAGAGATATTGGCTGGAACAAGGTTTTTGTCTTTCTACTTTTCCATCTTTGAGTCTTACAGTGCATGTGACCTGAACTTGCTCTTCAGGTGCCAAAAGCTGTTTCTGGTCTCAGAATGACTAGAACTAAAGCTTTCTTCTACACTTTACAAAATGTCATAAAATTGAAAGTGTGGAATTAATAAGCACCTTGGCTTTTCTGCCCTTTCACTTGTACTTTTTCTTGCTTGTTACAGTTAAATGACCCGGCAGAACTTTCCTTAAAACATGGACTATGTTAAATTGAAATCTGCAGATTTGTTGGTGTAGGGGTTTGGGGAATGTTTTTGTTTTGATGGGCAGCAATGTAATGGATCCCATCTTCACATTAGGGAAAAACCCAAACCAGACTAGTTGAGATCAGAATTACTAACCTGGATGAAAGCAGGATTCTCTTTCTGACTGCCTCCAAATTCATGCTCCATCATCTCAAAGCTAAAACCTCCTGCAAACTTACAATATGTTGCTGATATTACTGGCCAACAATCCTGCATTAGCAGTCCTGCATTAATCATTTTGGGTGTCACATTGTTATGAAAGGTGTGCACAGACAGGCAGATACCTTACAGTTCATATCTCAAAGGATCCTGGGACTGATTTATTTTAGGATAAACTTTGCAGGACCTACGCAACAATCATGGTCATTTTGGACGTCAGACAACAGTAGTGACAGTGTGGTTCCCACCTCCAGAAACTCATAAGGAAATATGTCTCAGCATACCTGGAAATATCAGCAAGATAGTTACAATTAATTTCATGTGCAATGACCAAAATCAGGCTGTTGACCCCCTGTGTGTATTACAGCAAGGGAGTGAAGGGCAGCTATGGCAATTTAATAAACTAATGTCACACAACTTGCTCTTGTTCAGTGACAATACCTGCAGGTCTATGCATTTTGTATTACTAATCTAGGATCAGATCCTTCAATTACTAATTCAAGTAAAGGATTTAACAGAAGAGTGTTATTGCAGTTGTATAACTGTGTAGCTTATACAAATAGTTTTTAATACATTTCTATAAACAACACAGAACGATTTAAGGGCCCAGACTATCAGCTGTGATTTGTATGTCTGTGGTTTCTCTATTCTTAGTGCAGCTATAAACAGTAATAGCTGGTTACAGTTTCAGGGGGTTTTCATGCCAACATTAACTGGAACAGAGTGACTCTTTGGACTTAGGCCCTGTCTACAGTTTATGCCTCCTAGTGCCAAGAAAGTATTGATAGGAGCCAGAAATGCGTTTCACAGATTACCTTAGGTCTTGGGAACAAGCCACTTAAACAATTTTGTTACCCTTTCCCCTGGTTTGTTTCCTGTGCAGCACACATTTGCCAGTGGGAAGTGTGGACTTAGTTTTGTGGTTTGTTGTTGTTTTGTTTTTTTTTTTTTTTTTTTTTTTTTTTTNTTGTTGTTGTTGTTTTTTCTCTTCTATCATGGCATTTGACAGCATTTAACTTATTCTATTAAAAAATAATCTTTTAATGTAAATGGAGTTGTGAGTGTGACTTAATGCTCAACTATACAGGGAGTAATCAGCTGAGGATCTAGACCTTAAGGTGGGAGGGTGAGCACTTTGCAGAGGTATGACCTAGCTCTGAAACAATGACCTCTATAACTTCAAACCACATGGCCACCTTCAGGGGGTGCTTTGCTGACCCAGTTAGTCCTGGCAGAAGGCAGCACTGATGTAATTTCGCTGCTTTTAGAAACCAACCTGACTCTTCTCTGTAGTGAAGTGCTCTGCCAAGTGGATCTACCAGGTCATTCAGAAGTAGATTGAAGATTTCTGTGTTGCAGCACATTTCAGAGTGCTGGGTTTACCTGTAGAGTCCTTCCCAAAGATGTGTACTGTGAGTTAAACTAGGGATTGGTTAGATGCATTGGATGTTTCCAGGTTTCTAGTGATATTAAAAAGAAATGAGGGTGAAAACAATGGGGAGAGGGAAGAAGTACACCTTGCCAAAAATATTTTTAGAGAAATAGTAATAAGTAAGTCCATTATTAATAACCTAGTAAAAAACTGTTCTGCACTAAATATATTGAGTCAGCTATGTGATGTGTGTCAATTTGCCTAGTTCCACTGATTAAAGGAAAAGTGCAGTGATTTACACCTGTGTTGACTCAGCACACTTACCCTTGTAAGTAGCCTGTAATAAAATAGACAAATAAAATAAAAGCACAAATCCTATACTCTATAGATATTGCTTAAATAATTCATTATAGCTACAGGGATAGAAGTAAATACAAAGAAAACTGCTTGCCTTTTGAAATACTAGCTAGAGCAAAGTCTTTTATTTTTTCCTGTTTGGGGTAGCTCATATTTTCTCCCTATATACTCTTCAAGAACTTTTAGAAGTACAAAACTTTAGGTTCTCATTCATCTATTCAGTGACACTGACATAATTCCATAGATCTAAATATTGTCCACACCTCCTAGTACTGAAACAAGTATGGCCATGCAGCACATTAAACTGCAGCTCATTTATTAAGTCAGGGAATAGCTCTGGGCTCTTAAACCCCTGTCTGGCTTCTCAGTCATGGCACTCTGTCGTCAAGTTGCTCAGCTTGCTTTAGTGCTGTGATGGAGCTGCACTTCAGCTGCATCACAAACGTGGCCCTTGCACCTGAGTTGTGCTATGTGGTTCTTAAGGGCAAAGCAGACTTAATGTTAAATGGCTACTGTTTATTGAGTAGTGAAATAGAGAGGGATAGGAAAAGGGTAAGAAAATTACCAGGCTATGTTTATGTGCTCCCCAATTTCAGAAACATCGCCTGCATGGTGCTGCTAGGTGGGAAAAGCCACCCCTTGAGAAAACAAAATGTTAATTTTTGTTCTTGTAAAAACAGTGGAAAATATTTTAAAGGTTTAAATATGTCCAGAATATTAGTGTGTAAGAAGCCTAAACTCATATCATTTATGTATAAAAGCATAAAAAAAGGGTATGAAATTGTATAGTTCAAGAGCTGCTGTATTGGTATAGAGCAGCAATCTCTGGTCTAAACTACCTGTGCTCTGCCTGATGTCCAAGGTGAGCAGAAGCCAAGCAGCCAGGGTGCTAAGCTGGGCTTAGCTGAGGATAGCAAAGCTGTTGAGCCTTAGCACCCTGCTAACATCATCACACAGCCCTTGAGTTTGGGCTTCCTTGTAGGGGATGTGGCAGTGTTATCTGCCATCAGATAAGCTGTGCCAACACAATGCTGGGGCATTTTCCTATGTGAAAATGGTTTCAAAAAAGTGAGGTAGAAGTCCTTAAACTCAGAAAACTATTAGACCCCCGAATCAGGACTGTTGAGTCTGATAGGAAAGTATTCCAAGCACTGTTTTTTTTGTCTCCGTTTCCCTCTTGACTGTTGTAATGGCAGTACACCTAAATAAAAATGTGAAATCTCACCCATGTTTAAATAAAAGAAGTATTTACTGACTTGACTTTGGCTGGGATTTAGCTGAGGATATTTATTACCTTTTTCCATATTTCCATTCATAAGATCTGCTATAAAAGAACAGCACTATGCTGCCCAACAGGGTCACAGTAGCTGTAAGAAATGTCTTTTTCCAATCCCAAATATATGTTACCTCTAAATAATTACAGAAAATTTGCATCTTATTCTAGGATATCTGCCCTTTCCTCCTCTGGTAGTGTTGCTTCCAGCATCTTTCTTCATTTTTGTTACTCTGACTTGCTGTCTTACAGGATTGTGAAAAGCTAGCTGGGACTGTGTCCCCACTTGTCTGTCCTAGTAGCCACTGGAGGAATGAAGATTTGGATGTAGGAAGTCTATAGTCTTCATTGTAAACATGGTTTAGTTTTAAAATAGTGCAATATCTGCAACATGGAACACGTTTTCTTCCTGCCAGGTGGCAATGATATTTCCATATGCATAACATTCAGTAGAAGCTTTGCAGTCCTCAGAAAAGGAAGGCAAAGGCATGGCAAGACAGCAAAGATGAACAGATGGCTCAAGGATAAATGCTGTGAGGAAAGTCTGAGGATGTCTGACCATTAGGAAGCATTCATGGAACAGGACTCTGGACTGATGGACTCCACTGGAGTAGCTGGGCTACCAGTACCTTTCTGGGGGTGAGCTAGGCACAGCTGGTAAACAGACTTAAATAAGCAGAGGTGGCACAATAAAAAACATAACAAAGGGTGAAAGATACTGAAGAGTAGAAGGATGATGAGGGAAAAAGCAGTAGTTCTTCTGTGTCATGATGAGATAGAGGCAGTGAAGGAAAATTAAGAGCTGTTTCTGCACTGGGTTTCAAAACCAACTGAAATGTTTTTATAATGATGCAAGACAAATGGGCAAAAAGGTGGAAGAAAGAGATTTGCTGGTGGAAAATGTGAAATTGAGTGTCACAGGATAGCAGAAATATGGATTCACAGTACATGTACTGTGGGGTACATGATAGAAAGGAAAAAGAAAATGAAGGTAGAGATCCTGGTATGTGTTAATACAGGAATAGATTGCCAGCAATACCACCCATCTGGGTCAAAATCACTTGCAGCAAGAAGGAGATGAGAGCATTACAGAAGTTTGACTCTAAAAATTATAGAGACATAAATGATGTAGGTGACAAAGACAAATCAACTAATTTTAGCATGACTTTGAGAAGAGTTGATATTTCCTGGAGCCTGTAAAGTCTGTTGCAAACAAAGATGCTCTAGTCTTCAGGACATCCTAGAGAGATATTAAATGAAAACAGAAAGCTTACAAAAAGCATATAATGGAAAATAAATCCGTGGTTTCTTGAAGAGTATACATCTAATGAGATCTGCTCTAGGTCTAACTTCTGAAGGAAATTAAAACAGGCAGTGAACGACACCTGTGTGGAAAAGAAGGGGTAATGACTAGAGGTAAAAGTTTGCTATGACTCCAAAACTAAGTGAACCAGTTGCCTAGGAGATCTATGAGAATGGTTTATGAGAATGTTGTAGCACATGAATGCAGGGATGGATTGGGAAATTAGCACTACTAAATGAAAAGCAGAACTGCAAAAGTTGACACCATCCAGTTCATGGGAAACCTACACAATCTTCATTCCAGAGCTGGGACAGGACATAAAATCACAAAAACCCCATTCCTTTTCTTCCAGCCTTCCTCTTTGGATTTGGTTCTGTGTAGTGCTTTGCTACATGGGCTTTCAATGGAATTTTCTTTCACCTCCTGATCTCTTTTCCTTGAACTGAAAAAGGAGCAAAGCCTGTGGGTTATGTAAAATGCCTTTTATTTAACATGTCCTGGATTATACTTCAAGAGAACTAATATGAAAAATAACCAACCTTCTTGAAATCTTCCTTGAAACCAATATCTGATTTCAAAGCACCATCTAACAGTAGAATTCATAGACTTAAAGAGAAAGCTTTTAAACACAATGCCCGTTTCAACATAATTTTGTCTTTAGAGATATAATTTCAGCCTAGATTCAGAGTTATGCAGTTTTTATATATCCCTTCTCATTCTCAGACATATCTTGATCAATCTAAGCAAGACTGATTTACTTAAATCTCTGTTCTTTCCTTTTCCTGAGTGCTGTTATTATACACTGTGATTCACTGTTCTTGAACTACTACAGTCATACCCGTTGTGAAACATTTCCTAGCCAAAAGTACCCCCTTTCTCAGAGTTAACATGACTACCCCCAGGCCAGTAGAGTGGCAGAAGGGCTTTTTTATGAGATTCACTCATTTGGACTGAAATTTATTCTTTTCTGAAAGGCAAGGTCAAGCCTCTGGGCTTATGTAATCTATTTGCAATGTGTTGGGTTTGGGCTGATCCTCTGGAATATTTCCCTCTCTTATCTTTCAAGCAGTGACTATACTTTTTTTTTCCTGCATATGCACTGCATGTCTCACACACATTTCCTGGTACCAGTTACTGTTACTGAAATATGAAATGTCATAACGTCCTGGTTCCAGCCAGTACAGAGTTAATTTTTGGAGTAGCCATAAGGGGCATGGCTGGGACACAGAAGTTATTCTGCACCATCTCTCACATTGCCAGGGGGTGGTGGGTGGAATGGGTCCCTTCCAGTCACATAACAGGGTGGTAGTGCCAGTTCCAAGATGAGCAATTGCCTGTGAATTGTTTGCCTCTCTTGCACCCTTCGTTATTGATACTGCAGCTGCTACTGTTCATTTTCTTGTTCCATTGCTGTTTCCAATAAATCATTCTTATCTCAACCCATCATCTTTACCTTTTGTGCAGGG
>VZTT01042979.1:4755-22269 GCA_013400855.1 Buphagus erythrorhynchus | reverse complement strand
CCATTTTCTGTTTAGAAACAAGGAAAACAAGATCTAAATCTAGGTCAAGAGTTGACACCTTCTTTGTTAGGTTTCACATTTCTTTCTAGCTCTTCCTTATTGTGCATAATTGAGATCATATACCTGCCCAAAATGAAGGAAATGCTGAAATGCAAACCTACAAAGCACTGGTACAAAGTGCTGCTGCTGCACTCCTTGCAGTGCTTTAGGGCTTTGTCTGACCACTCCCCCAGCTGACAAATCTGTGATTCTGTCTTCACCTGTAAACAGCTCTGACCAAAATGTATAGACTGGCAGGAAAGTACCCCCTTTTTAAAGAAAATGTTAGTAAGATATGGTGTACTGAGCCGAGTTCTGTAACTATTGTGGGAACTCTGAGGCTGCTTTACTGAGGTGAATTGAGTTCCTTTGGTGCACAGTTGTCTGGCATCTAAATAAACTCGTGAATTAACACTGTTTAAATAAAAATGTGGGTATGTGAGGGGAATAGACCTTTCTTATTATGGAGCTAGCATTAGGCTCCCTTATCTCCCAGCAGACCAAAAATGTAGATACATAAGGCTATAAGAAATGGATATTTTTTCACAATGTGGAGTAATTATTGTCTTTAAAAAGTATGTGAATGAGTTTTGAGGCTTTTAAGAGAAAAGTACTGGAGTACCCACTGACCTGTGCTAGTACACTCAGGAGATGTCCAGAGATAAACACATACTTAATAGAAGAAATGATAGCAAGGTCTTGTTCCCTCCCATCTGCCAGGCAAAGTTATGCCCCAGCTCTGTCCCAGCAAATCTCAGGGAGGAAAGAGATGTCACAAATTTATCTGGTTAGATGCCAGATCCTGATTATCCTTTCCATGTGCATAAGGGACAGCACAGCTGATCTAAGCTGACTGTAAAGCACCTCTGGTAAGAGTGATTTGGATAGCCTAAGGATCTTATATTTAAATGCGAGTTAAGTCCACTACTAATTTTATTTCATTTGAAGGAAAGATATTTGTGCAAAATTACTTAGAATTTGTCTAACTTATTAATTTGTCCAGCACAGCAAAATCCACATACAAATGCAAGTGAGATTTCATCATTGTTTCTGTGGTTCTTTCAAAAGACTGTAGAAACAGTTTGCAGTTTTCTTCACTAGCGCTGCTCTTCCCCTTCAGTGCTCATCATCTGTGTGGAAGAAGCAGCAGATCAGTGTTTGCCCCAAATCCACAGAGGGCTACTCTTGTTCTCATTTCAGTGGTTTATATTCAACTGCAGTAAAAGAGCCTTAGCAAAATTTCTGGTATGTTGGTCTGTTCTGGTGATCTGCACAGGCTTTCATTGTATTTAGATGTAGGAGGGGACACAACAAGGGGAATTACATGACTCCTGCCTTTGGTTGTGTGTAGCTGTACCAGGGATGCTATGGGAATCACTACAGAGCAAGGAAAGAGGCCTCATTAATCAGTGTGGATGTGGGCTTCCACTGAGATTTGTCTTAGTCTTCCTGGGACTTACATAGAAGTCTTTTAATAATAAAATAATGGAAAGAGCAGTTCATGTTATCCAGAAAAGGAATCAGCATGAGGAACACGGTAACGTGGATGTAAAGTACCTCACAAGCCACTTGACAGATGGGTAAAATTCAGGTGAACACAGCAGCCATGTGGCAGCATACTACAACAGTATGTGAGAATGTAAATAAAAATAAAGAAAACTGTCACACTCGTCAAAAAATATTTAATATAGACCAAATAGCCCTGGTTTTTTTTTTCCCAGAGGTTTCTTATCCTCTCTCTGTCTCACATTATTGTGTTGTTTTACAATGAGCTCTAGCTGTCTTTCAGATAGAAAGAAAAGTATTTTCTTTGATAGCCAGAGAACACAGAGCATTAAAGTCAGTAGAAGTTTAACTTCAGGAGCAGGCTGAGTGGTTTTCAGTCCACTTTTTCAAAAACGCTTTGTGAAAGAAACACAATCATTACATTACTTACATAAGGCTTAAAATAAATGAAACTACTGAAATTTCAATGTTGCAGTCTCTTTGCCTGCAAGCTCTCTGACTGAGTAAATCAAAGGCTTGGTGTTCGGATAGGGGTACTTTATTTTACCTTGCGTTGTAAAAATATTTTTTATTAATTTTGTGTCGTTGAGACCAAACCTGGAGTATCTATATCTGAAAGATATGAAAACTATCTAATAGTACACTTAACAAGTGCTTATAATATATGCTCTAGAAATCCAAGCTCACCATACTCACTTTTACTGAACACTGCTCAAAAGTGCAGATGGTGAGCACTATTTAGTGACAATAAAAATTATAAATATGGTGAAGGGATTATTTCTGTATCTGCTTAGTTCATCCTCCAAACAAACTGTCTGAAACACCAGTCTTTGTCATCTAAGACTTTCTGATACATGTCATTTGACATGGTGTGTTGTTACAATATCAGCTGGCATGAAAAAAGTAAAGAGGAAAAAATAATAAAATCAGCATTACTTGAGAAGATCAGCCCTGGCCTGTTGTTGGAGTCAGACAAAATATGACTGGAGTGCAGGTTCTGTTTATTGCTGCAGTACCCATGTCTAATATCACAGTTACATTTTACCATGGAAACAGACTCATCTTTTTATTTCCAGTCATAATCAGTATAGTATTGTTTGGTTGGCTTATCTGTAAAGCTTTTCTAATTGTTATTTTTGGATTATAATTGCACATTATAATTAAATGGTCTTGGAAGTTAAACTTTCCCAGAGCTGGGAAAGGAAAGGCAGTTAAAATTAAAGAAAATATAAATAAATAGTTTGTCAAAATGGGCACTTCACAATTAAGTGAGAAAAAGTACATAATTTTACTGAATATCTTTCTTTTAACTACATTTACTAAAAGGACAAAAGAATGGCATTTCTGTGACTCTGAAATCATAAAATTTTGGAGATGACAAATACGAAACATATTTCTGGCATAAATGCTGCAGAAATGAATGAGTGGCATTGTTGTGATGATTACATTACCATTTTTCCTGTCATTTGATTATGATTATTTTGAGATATGTGTATGAAATCTCATGTCTAGAAAAGCTGGGATTATTGCTTGTGATGTTAGTGCATGACACTAAAAAATTGTAAGAAATGTATTCTAAGTTAGCTATACCTTTGTGATTGGCCTTACTTGATGTACCAAAAGAAGACAAAAGCTAAGGACATTGACTTTGCACTGAGTTAAAACAAAATAGCTAGGATGCACAATGGCAACCTCCAAAGAGCATTAGCTAAAAAGTTCCTTTTAATTTAGTTTTGTTGAACTTGCCTGTTATGATGAGCAGAGAAATTTATCTTTAAGCAGATTCTGAATGAAAGTGAGAAGAATAAAAAGGAAACAAATGCATGTGGAGAACATCCAGAAGAGAGTGTGGAGCAGAGATGGCCATCAGAGTAGTGTGTCTGATGCCTTTTGCAGCAGGTGAAATAGTGTAAACAAGTGAAAATAGAAATAGGGTAAAGGAAGCAGTGTATTTTATCTTTTGTCTTAATGAATGAAAAAACATTTTAACAGAGAAGGCATTTTCAAATATTTAAAGCATGACACTGATATAACATGTTGTAAGAATGGATGAAGTTTCTGGGACTTAGAGTCTTTTCTAACAGAAGCTGGAACACAGAAAATTGTTGTATGGTGAATGATTTCTTCAGCCTTCTTTATATCACTAAGGAGGCTTCATGCTGAGCATTTAGATTGGAGACAGATCAAAATGCAGATGCTTTATTTGGTTACCTTAATAGCTTAATAGGCTTTATGGATTATTAGTCTCACAAGCCTTTTTGAGCTTATAAAAACCTAATGTATTTGCTATTAGAAATTATGAGCTCAGTCCCAAAAACTCTTACTTGTATGAGCCCCTTGGTGAGTTGCCTGATCTTTAAGGGTCTGCAAGATGGCCATTCTGTGGTTACAAGAATATTGCAGAAGACAGGAGGTGTAAGAAGTTTCCAAGGGGAGCCAGTTAGCCTACAAAACTACCTTATTCCACTCCACTCAGTCCCTTGCTAAGGATTTTTGCTCCATTTGCATTCATGCTAACCAAAAAATAAATGGATTTGTGTGTTAGATGTTAATCAAAACTGTATTTATTTAAAAACTGTGGATTTTGGTGACACTAATGAAGAAGAGAAGTCATCACCTAGAGCAGGAATATCAGGCTACCAAGTCTGTTCAACTGCATTTGAATTCTGACATCCAGCTCTTCACATGCAGACACAAATCTACTCTACAATACATCTCCCCTAGTTGGCCATGGTTTTCCCAGGGATAAAGTTAACACTGCTGTTATCACCTGCTGGGTAACCTTCCATTTGTGTATTCTAACCTTGCTTTTTATTTTGCTTTATAATGTTGATTTCTTTATACTAGACCAAGTCTCCTTGACCTTGAAGTTGATATTAAGTCCCTTTATATTGTCATCCTTGGTTCAAAACTGATGCTTATGGGAGTTTTGCCATATGACTACACTTCTGGCTGGAGCTATTAGAGCAGTAGCCTTAAAACATCTTGGAGTGGAGTTACTTGAAAAGGTCTAATGAAGAGTTAGTTATGAAAACTAGTTATGGAACTTGATGATTCTTCAGTGTTCAGGGCTCTCTAGTTGACAAGCTGCTTTTTTAAATTTAACACTGATAGTTGTTTGTTCCTTGGATATTTTTATAGGCTTTTTTTCCCCATCCATTTCTTTCATTCAGTGGTGTAGTTCAGGGAGGAGAGAATGACCATCAGTATATTCTGGCTCAAGTAGCATAAATGTGTACATTTTAGGGTGAACCAACAAGGATCATAATTGCATCTCTCCATGACACTTAAAAAAAAAAAAACTCAGCAGACAAATTCACTGCCAGCAGAGTAGTTCTGTCGATCTCTTGTGTAGAAGTGAGATTTGCACTGCATGGCACTTTCCTCCCAGGTATTTAAAGTTCTATCACATCTTTCTGACCACAACAAAGGTCATGTAACTTTTAGTCCTAAGATCAGTGACAGACCTTGCAGAAAATCTGGCAATTTCACAGAAAAATGCAAGACAAGACAGTGAATATGTTAGTGCTATAAAACTTAAAAATGAAAATGTAAGAAATAAGTAAGATTTATGCAGAAAGTGTTGAGGGGAAAAAAACCTGCACAATTAATTGGTCCTTCTGAGAGTATCAGACTGAAGACCAAAACAGAACCAGACTAAGAATCTTGAATCGTGCCTTTTCTGCAGGAGATTCTGAAACCTTTTTCATTAAGCATGTGGAATGTGGGTTTACTTCTGTTTAAGACCCTAAAATTGTAATTCTCTTCAAAGAACTTTAAAAAGGCATAGGAAAAGTTATTTTTTTTGTTCGTGTGCGATAGTGAATCATGTACTACTGAAAGCTGGTTTCCCTTAGAAGAACCTAAGAAACTAAGAAAAAGCAGCTATGAAGAAGCCAATACCTTTTACCTATAAACTTTTAGGGAACCTTTGGTCTTGGTATAGTCATTGCTGAAAAGTTTTGCTGATACCTTGGGGGAGATAAATACAAAAATATAGGATATAATATATAAGAAGAAGGTTTGCTTCTCAGTGTATACTAGACTAGCTCTTGCATATTGGCACACCACCATGCTCAGCCCTTTAGTGCAGAAATGAAACTTTGCTTGCTTTAACTTGTTTAGTCCTAATAGGTGGCTTACACCTATCTATGTTTACAAGGTTGTCCTCACAAGGATGAAGCAGCAAAAACAGCATTTTATAATTGAAACTGTGATTCACCTTCATAGTTTCTGAAATCAGAAGAATTTGTAGGTATTATACACTAGGCATGACTTTGAGTAAGCGATAAATAAGGCAAATTTAGAGGAGATAAATTACCTAGAAGATGAAATACTTTTTTCACCAGAAGAAAGTAGTTCATAAAATTTAGATCACAGAGCAAGATTTCTCTTCAGCTATTGAAAGAAGGGAACAAATGAATTAAGAAAATCGAATGTGTTTGGTTCTGCAGAAGTTAGGCATGCAGACATCACAAAAAACTGTGAGGTCCTAGATGACAAAAACAAAGTGCAGAAATTATTCTAATTCTCTTCTCTGTAGAGGGATACACATTCTGAGAGACAAAATGCCTGAAGTAATTAAACAAATTAGTGCTCCAATTATCTGTTGGAAGACTTGCATGAAAATTGATAATAAAAGACTTGCTGCAAAGGCTTTAAATCACTCTATTTCAATTAAATAGCAAGCAGGGTATGATTATAGGAAATTTATAGTGTGGTGATGCCAATGAAAAAAACCTCTCTTTCTAAATACGTTTTATGTGTGTGTAATCCACACTGCCACATCAAATTTTTACAATTCTGTGTGTAACATAACTTCTTTTTTGCAAAAGTGGTTAGGTTTTGTTTGTTTGGAGCATTTCTACTTCTGGTTCTGTTGATGTTCTGATATACTTAATTGTTTTTAGCTATAAGATATGCAGTGTCTTTCTTATTAGGCTTTCACAGTACCTTCATCAGAGACATATGAAAGCCCTTTGTTGGGTATTCTTTCATGGTCCCGGAGGCATACCTGTGATCTACTTGTGCCACAAATGTTTCATGATCACTACGGTTTTCGTAGAAAAAGATGCAATCATCGATCTCAGGATTAGTCTTCCTTGGGAAATCGTGGTTGGAAAGATTTAGCCAACAGGTCTACATTTCTCTGGAAGATTTCTGTTCTGTCTTTCTGAGAGATGAGATAGAGTAGAGATAGAGATAGAGATAGAGATAGAGATAGAGATAGAGATAGAGATAGAGATAGATAGAGATAGAGATAGAGATAGAGATTTGCCTGCCCCCCAAAAATCAGTGGTTAGATTTCAGCCTGCCCTGGATCTATGGTTGCTTCTCAGGCAGAAAAAAAACCACTTTAAAACTGTAGGCAGTCATTTGATCTTTTATTTAATAAGAAAATAACTAAGAGGAAAGCACCACTGATTCTGTGGTAGCACATTTACTTCAGGCACACAAAATTTGTACTTTCTGTGTGTTGGCAGCATTTTGTCTGGTTTAGTCTTCCATCCCTTGCCTTGTTTTCATCCAAGATACCAAGTCATTTTATGCGGCCTAAACCAAAGAATGAGTTCTTCTGTATTATATACAATTGCAAATTAAGCTGGTATAGTTGTGTTAGACTGTTTATTTCCATCAGTGGAGTTAATATTTGTAGCTTCTTCACAGAACTAATAAGAATCTTGAGAGCAGTTTTTCCAAAGAGCGTACCAAAACGTTGATTCTATGTTAGCCTATAGGTCCCAAGTCTTTGGTGAAATGACCAGTCCATCCCCATGCAAATCTGTATTTTGCACTTCTCTAGATGTGCCCAAAATATTGCTAGGGGTAGGAAATGCTGTGATAGATTCTGTTAGTGTGACAAAATCTGCAATCACCCAGGTCGGTTCTCCAGTCCTTTTCTCACAGATGGCATTACTAATCCAGCAGACAGGAGCAGCTCTTGTTTATACCCAACCAGAACGAGCCTTCAGCTAGAAATGAGACACGAAAGGGTTGGAATCCTGTTACAGTTCCTGCTTTTCCATCCTTTAATGAGCTCAGAGAGTAGTTTATAATGTTGTCCTTGCTTGCCTGTGACTCTGACTGCAGTGGAGGCCAGGAGTGAAAGCGGTGAGTGGTGTGGCACGTGGCTGAGCCACTGCGTGACTGCTTGGTGGTGTGTGAAGCTGCTCTGGACGCTGTGCTTGGAGTGGCCAGGCATTCCTTTATCTGGGAGAAACACTGGCACAACTCACCATAATTTGCTATAACCTTAGGAAAGCAATTTAAATCATGTATATTTTTTTTTAAACAGCCATTACTGTGAGAGCTGACTAGCACAGATAGGATATGAAGTGGCTTAAACGCTTTTTGCAGAACTATTTGGGCAGTTGGTCTTGTTGGAGCAGTTGAAGTCTCCAGATCATCAATGCAGTTTGATCTGGCTTGTCAGGATGATAACTCGATCCTGAGCTCTCAGTTTTGTCAGCTCTCAGTGTTGTGTGTCTGACACTTTTGACTTTAAACTACACCAAAGTCTTCAAATTTTTGCATGCTGCTGTTTGCTGGGAGAGGCTCCAGGCTGAGCTGACAAAATCCCAACAATCTGCAGGGTGAAAGTAGGGCCTGACTGTATGAATTCAAAAGCCCTTGTCAGGAGAGGTCTGGGAAAAGGTGTGAAATAGGAGCACATCCTACAGATAAACTTTATTATAAACATAATAAAACCGTAATTTGCATTGCAAAATGTGTCTTTTAGTTTCACTGTATTTTTGCTTTACATCTAACAAACTATGAGATTTCTTTCAGCATGCTGTGGAATAAATATCACCTCTTTTCCTACATGCACAATCAGATCGTGCTCTCAATTAATTTAGTTTATGCTAATGCCATGAAATTAATTCCAAGTGGTGTGAAATCAGACTTTGAGCCAGGTTTTTTTTGCTGTTTTGATCTGTTGGGCATATGCCAGTGTCCCTTGTACTTGTTATTTTTTATTAAGATTATGATTTTACTTGATCTTCTTAATTTTTGTCATGTAGTTGCTAAATCTCTGTGAACCAGAATGAAGACATTTTGATAATTCAGATTTAACTAGAATATTGAAAAACATGATTGGTTTGAGAGGATATTTCTGTGATTGTAAATAGGAGAGTTTAGTTTGCAAATAAAACCGTGTTAGCAGGAATTGAACAGTGATAGATCTGATGATTCTGTCCCTTTCAATAAGCATGGTTTTTAATGAAAAGCAAAAAAAAAAAAATATTTTAATAAAGAAAGCACACTTCAGGTATTGCCGTTGACATCCACAGCACAACTGCAGGAATACTATTTATGGAGCATATTAAAAAAGTACATACACAGAGATGTCTACTTAAAACTGCCAGTAAAGCAAACAGGAGGCAGACAGGCTTTGGGAGTTCTAATTTGTGTTTCTCCTCATTCTGTCCGCACACTGTTTTACAAATGAAAAGATGACTCTACAAGATTCGAATACCTCTATTCCTTTGACTCTCTTGGGCAGCATTACAAGCATAAAAGATTAATGTAAAAGACTATGTATGAAACTCCATATAATAAAAAGTAACTTAAATTCATAAAATCCTGATGGGATACTCACAAACTCCCACATGAAGGAACCATGTTGAATGACAATTTAGCTTGAAACAGATGGCAATTATCTAAATCTCAGGTGAATATTGTGAAAATAGTCATGTGTGCATTGTTCACTGAAGTTATTACAAGCTTGCGGAGTGATTGCAAAATCATGTTGAAGTAGAAACATGTAGATTCATAACAATGGGAGTTTTCCAGTTTATGGATTACTTGCAGACGGATTAACACTGCACAGCATATAGTGATTTCTGTTTTACAATAGCAAGTTTTCTTTTCAATTTAATTGTGTTAAAATTGTATGCTGGGGAACTAGTTTGTTCCCTCCTGAAGCAACCAGATTTTTGTAGATCCAGCAGTATGTGCACTACCTGAAAAGAGATTTGTTTTGGGATGTTAAAGCCAAAAACATGCTAACATAGAATGTAGCCACAGGAACTGGAGTTTGGCTATTAAATAATCCATAAATGCATATACTAAGGGTCAGAAAGTATTTTTATTTGTCTTACTAGAATTCATACCCAGTGTGGTTCATTATGAGGGCCCAGCTTCACTGTGCAAGTTCAGCTCTTAGTTTCAAATTCCCTCCGTCTTGGGTGACTTCACTCAATGCAAGGGTGTAGTTTTTGTTAAAAACTCTCCTTGATCCTGCCATTTGTACCTTTTACACTGAAGAAGGACTGTTTGGGCTGGGCACTATTGAAAGAAGTGGGATATAAAAGCCCTCTTGTTGCTAAGTGCAGATAGTTATGACCACACCTCTTACTGAAAGCAGATGGCTGAAAGAGTGGGAATATCCCTCTCAGATACAGAGGCCTGCCAGTCCCTGAAACAGAAGTGTTTCTGATGGGCTGGGTTTCCATGGGCGTTGAATGATGTGCCTGCCAATGAGATAGGAGGAAAAAAAAGGCAGCAGGAAAGTCTAAGATTCAATGAAAGAAGCATAGGTTCTGGGGGAAAAATCATGAGAGGAAAAGACCTCATCACTGTGTACAACTCCTCTCAAGAGAAAGCAGAGAGCCAGGCACTGATCTCTTCTCTATGGTGACCAAGTGACAAGACCTGAGGGAATGGTTTGAAGCTGTGTCAGGGAAGGTTTAGGTGGGATACCAGGAAAAGGTACCCCAAAGATGGTTTGGCACCAGAACAGCCTCCCAGGGCAGTGGTCACAGCACCAGCCTGACAGAGCTCAAGAAGCATTGGGTCAGAGCTCTCAGGCACACGGTGTGACTCTCGGGGATGGTGCTGTGCAGGGCCAGCAGCTGGACCTGATGATCCTTGTGGGTGCCTTCCAACTCAGCATGTTCTGTGATTCTGTGATTTATGACAGAGGCAGACTGTGCATTTGAGCAGTAACTGATGGCTAAAAGGATGCTTACAGCTGGGGGTAATGGCATGGTCTTGTGCATGTGACTTCCACAGTTAGAGACTGCAGACTTTGAGATACCAGACTTTAATTTGTGTTGTAGTGGAATGGAATGACATAAAAGATGGATGGAGTTACTGTGAGTTTCTCTTCTCTTGGTAATTGAAAGGCCTTGCAGACTGTGATTTTGGCTGGTGTCCAAAATAACATTTCTCAGCAAATGTCTCAGAGAAATTTCATGTTTTGCAGTGAAGCTTATCTGGCAGCTTACAGGTGAAGAAATGCTTTTGCCATAGTCTGTAAATGAGATAAAGAGGTGAAACTCAGCTAAAAGCTGTACCTCAGTAGCACCTGTAGCTGCTTAGGCTGTCACCCTCACTACTTCACCATGCTTTCCTGTAGCTATGGTCTCCTATTATGTCCGGGTAAATCCTTCCTAACTCCAGCACATCTGCTTCCCCCCATGCCTTATTCTCTTCGATCACAAGGGGAATTATCCTTGGAGCTGTATGTTTAGCTTAAATATTAATTAGGAAGCTATTTTGGGAGGACCAGACTTTGCAGAGAAGAGCAACAGAGCCACTGCTTCTGCACTGGCCATGGTTTCCCTGCAGGCATCTGAGTCATAGTTGTAGGGACAAATCAGTAGTGTGAAACACAGTGTGAAATAGCAGACTGATGAAGGAAGGTGGGGACAAAGATTTTCTGTCTATCCTCAGCTATGCTATGAAGGACACAATTTCTCTGATGATCCAGACACTGAGAGCCAGAATAGGGTAGGTCTGATTTAGGGTCTGAATGTTGTAACCCTTAATTTAGGAAGAACAGTGTCATTTAGGTCTTTCTGCCTCAGTTTCATCTGTTAGCTCGAAAGGAGTTAAAAGAAACCTGACACATGCATACTGCAGATTGTCCAGAACACGTCTGGTGGTCTCTAGAATCCCAGCATGCAGGGATGCTCTTGATTTCAGAGCCACAAATCTTAGATCTCTTTCATCTAAATGCCAAACAGAACATTGTAGAAAAATAGTTAAAAGCTGGTGTAATCAGAGTAAGACAGAAGCTAATTTAGTCCTCTTTTTTCTTCTCCTAATTTGAAGAAAACTCTTTTGTTTTAAGTTATGGTTGTAGATGAAATCTGACTTGCTTTTCTGTCCATAGCTCCATCAGGCACATTTGCAGTACAGTGCTGGTTTCTTATCTGCAGGTTCTTCTGTAAAATTTCTTCTTTATTTCTTTAGAAAAGATTTTCTCCCTGCTATTTCTTACCCCTGCACCATGTATAAGACAAGCCCTTAGATGGCATTTCCATATTTCGTTTGATAAGAAGGACCTAAGAGACAGTGATGGAAAAGCTGAAAGTAGTTATCTGAAGGATTAATATGGAGGCAGATGATATTCAGTGTCAGTTAGGAGGACAGTGAGCCTGAAATACTGTTGAGTCAAATAGGTAAAATTAAGATACTTTCTTTTACTAATACTTTGTCTTGGGCATGATGTCTAGGTTCACATTGTGAAATTGAGGACGTGTAACATAACCCAGTTAGTGGGTGAATAAAAATAATTAAACCATCATATTTTCATTTGTTTCCCTCTTAAAATGTTGAGGAATTAGTCTAACATCCTATAGGATGTAAAAAGCACAAGTGTCCCGTGTGCTTTGATTACATGAATTCTCATATAATCTTGTAAACTCATAGGTTCAGACTTGTTAGAGACATAAATAGTGCCAAAAATTTAAAAATCTTAGATGCTTGTTAGCTAACAAAACATTGTAGGATTTTGTACATTTTGATCCTTTGATGTACATTTTGATCCTTTACCTATAACTATTGGAGATGCTTCCCTCAAATATTTGCTTTGCAGCTTATTGAAATGAAGCTCGATGTTGTGCTCAGCAGGAGATGCAAAACCCAAAGAGCACAGTTAATTGCTGTAGAGAGGGCAGTCATACCCAGTTATCTGCCCCTGAAGCAATCAACCCTCTCCATAAGAACAAAGTTCTTTACAAACAGTGTCACTATTCCTTGTTAACAAATGGGGAAATGGAGGAACAGAAGCTGACTGCTAGATTTTGCCTATTACACTGGTGTAAAACTGATACCCATGTTATTGCAGCCCATAGCTGCCAGCATGCTCCCAGGGATGATGATTTGATGTTTTGAAACACAGTAACACAGTTGTTCAGTTGTTTGAAATGTTTAAATGTTTGTACCTCAATACCAGCTGTATTGGTGATGCTTTCCTTTATCCTTTAGAGACCGNTTTTTTTTTTTTTTTTGCAAGTTGTTAGACAACTTTAAATGTTATTACTGTTTGATGGAAAAGATAGTCCCACAGGACAGCCAAGGCTTTCCCTTTGGCCAGTGTTCTACATTCCATTCTCCATCCCTTTCTAATAGTGTGGGAAACATCCACTGTTGGCAATACTCAGCTAGCTATTCCAACATCATTCATTTTTGTATATGCCCCTCACCCATTTGCTTACATTCTTCCTACAGCCCCTATCCAGAGAGCTCAATCAGGCATTTCTGCCAGCTGACAAAAAAGAGCAGCAAAGATCCTGGTAACAAATACGTCACCTGGAGGGGAAAGGCAGCCATGAAATAAGTGAGCAGATGTTGGTGGAACAGGGACATGACTGAGAGGGCAGCTGAGGATGTACTGATTCAGCATTTCCACCCTATGGGCTGTGCAGGCTGCTTTCTTCTCTGCAGCTGGAGCTGTCCTTCAGGGTCTCCAGGGTGCTGGAGGTGGACAGGCAATGAAACTGCAGCCTTTTTTCCCATGTGATGAATCCTCTGCAGTATACAGCCAACTGACTGCGGGGAAATTTATTCAGGAGCTGCAAATCAGCATAGCAACAGCCACAATTGAGGTTTATCAAACATTTTCCCCTCTAGGAATTATTGTGACCACTTCTAAGGCAAACTCTGAAACCTCCATTATCTGTAGCAGATTCTTTGTGTATTTAGGCAAGGAGAAGTACCCAGAAATGCTTGTTTCTTGGATGGCTTCTTACTAAGCCACTCATGTTTGATTAAGTTGCAAGAAATGAAGAGCAAGTGTTTCCTTCAGTAGTTGCAGTTCCTGTGTAGTTTCAGTTCAGATTAAAACCTTTCCAGTCCCATCCTTACAATTTGCTTCTTGTTTCATAGGTGATTTTACTTCCAAAATTTCTTACGTGCCAAGAATGTTTACTTGGAGCACTCTCTAATGCTTTCTCACGTAATGTTGTTGATGAAGTTGCAGCATATTAAAGACTTTAAACTCACGTATTTTAAAGTTAGCCACATAAATCCATACTGAAATGCTTATACTGTCACTTGTGAACACATGTTTTGCACATGTGTATCAAATGACTGCTATGTACCTAGATTCATTCATTCTTTCTTTCTTTCTTTCTTTCTTTCTTTCTTTCTTTCTTTCTTTCTTTCTTTCTTTCTTTCTTTCTTTCTTTCTTTCTTTCTTTCTTTCTTTCTTTCTTTCTTTCTTTCTTTCTGGATTCTTTTGCCCTCCTGAAAGTTACATAGACATACAGAGCTGCGGTGCTAAATTATTTGACTCAAAAAATAGCAAAAGGTGACTTCATTACTAAGTCTTGAAATGAGGATAAGAGGGACAACTTTAAAGTTCATAATCACTTCTGACACTAAGGTGATTAAGAACTCATGAGGTCTTTAGGCTTGAGCTATTACATTGCCACTCTAAGCCAAAGATACCTGACTTTAGGCAAGTTCAGAGAAGGTAAGAGGCATGGGGCAGACTCTTACTTACACATGATGAATAACTAAATACTATATAATTGGTTATACAGTCTGACTAGAAGAGCCTTATTTCACACAGTGGGATGCACAGATATCTCAAATTAAATCAGTTGACCTGACTTTAGCATGTGATTTAGCAACCGATGGCTTACACCATCTACTCAAATCAACTAGGATGCATCTCTTCTGAACATTTGTGAGGATTCACAATGTGTATGCACATTGGGTAATTGCATGAACAGACTGGCATAAAAGAGACAACTGATCTGAATTAACAAAGCCATTTTGCTTTTTCCAGAGCTACAACTTTGAAACTTGCTGCCTCTAAATAAGGAGTTGTAAATGCAGCCAGACCATTTTGGTCCAGATTAATGTCTTTCGAAGTTCAACCTCTAATTTATTAAATTCTTCATTTTGATAAGAAAAAAAACTTTACAATCTCAGTTTAATTTTGGATGTGGTTTTGTGAATCGTATTTGCTTTCTTCAACAATACAGAAATCTGATTCTTTAGGTAAAACTCCCTGTTTTATTTTACTTTTAGAAGGGGAAAGGTGAAAAGAAGAAAGAAGGTAAAGTCAAAGAAAACTTAAGCATATTTTCTACAGTGTGGTTACTAAAGCTTTTTCTTCCTCTGGTTTTAAATTAGATACAAGGTCCTGTATGCAGTGTTAATTCACAGTCTGGATTCAGACACTGATGTCTAAGCAGTAATATATAAGTTAAAATCCTTACCATCCATTTTACTATAGCTTAAATACAGAGGTTTTCCCTTGGAGCTACTTACAGCCTTTCTACAAAAAATGATCTAAAGAATGGGGTAATGAGGTGCGTCATCTTCAGATAATGAAGTTGTACAGGCCTCACTGCAGCACCTGACAGAGGTTCTGCAGGTGGTGATGGTCAACTTTTATTTCCATGGATACCAAGAATTTTAATTTAAGTATATTGGGACCACTAGGATTTGATCTTTCCAGTCAACCATCAAGAAGACAAAGGTTATAACTTTGGATTGTTCTGGAGTATTCACAGAAAGGAGCTCCAAGGGATTCTAAGTCAGTAAAATTCAAAGATGTATGGATTAAGAGAACTAGATGAAGTATTACCTTCACTTTTTTGTTCCCTCACTAAGCTTATTAGGCTTATTTCTGAAATCTGCCTAGCTGAATTTGTTGCTAGGATTTTAGTTATGTCTTAACCTGACTAACCATATAATTTTGAAGAAATGCAGAACAGTTCTATTCCAAGTACATTACTAGTACTCCTTAGGATACTGAATTTTAGAAATTAACTAAAATGTCATAGGTTGACTAGATTGACTTCAGTGGCTGCCTTTGAAATCTATCTCATTTTTCTCATTATATTATTATATATTCTCATTAGAGAATCCTAGAAAAGTGCTCCAAGAAAACTTATCTTCTGTAATTTACTTGAGGACTGACAAGTGGTGACTCACTGCCAGCTGCAAAGTTGCTGTGTCCAGATGCCACTTTTTAAAGCAGGCATAAGAGACAGCAGAAGTACTGCGCTAGAAAGCATCTTGAGACAATTATACAAATTCCTGTCTGGAATTTGCTCATATAATACAATAACTGGAGACACCATATTGCATTCAGAACCACACTGCAAAACAACAAATGTCACTAAATGTCATTATTCCTAGAAAAGCTGATTGATTGATTGATTGATTGATTTTTAACAGCTTCTCAATATTATATTTGGAAAATATTTATCCAGCAGAAAAGAGATGTGACCCCACACTGCAGAAAGGATTTTGAAATCCCATTACATTTTTACTTGCTTTTGTTTGACAACTTGCTTTTCTCACGTAAGGAGAAGAGAATGGGCAGTCCTGTCCACTGATTGTTTCTAGCTACTGAACCTTTAACATGTAAGCTTTAATTAGAGCAACAGCTGCTCAAGCTGCAGGCAGTCAGCTCTCTGATTCTGGTTGTGGACTACACACTCGAACGGATGATTCAAGTTACTAGCCATCTCTTGTTAGCAGGGATGCTCGGTGTCAAATACCTAGAGCTTTTTATAGATTCTGGTCCTGGCTGTCATAATGCCCTTTATGTCACAGGAAAGCACCAGAAGACTCACCAGGTACTTAGTGAGCCATCACCTCTTCCATGAGTTACTCAGAAGCCTGGTTTTCAACAACATATGTTCTCAAACAAGGCAAGGAAGTTGTCAGGTTCAATCACTGATGGATTTACGTCACTAAGGAAGAGAGATGTGTGAAAAGAATACCAGAAACCATTTCTCCATAGCAAGTAGAAATTTTTTATGTATTCTTCCTGAAACAAAATATTTTAAGACTTTCAGCTCACCTGAAGCAAGCTTGAATAAATGATCATTGATGGCAGCAGGAGGATGGACAAATTCTTAATGTCCTGCTGTGGGGCATGGGAGAACTAACAAATATTTCATTGAATTCTCTAAAAAAATTAGTGATCTGTCTAATGATTAATCATTTTATAATTCTGATAAAAACACGATAATAGATTGTGCCTCAAATACTTTTTGAATAAGAAGGTATGCTAGAATGAATTTTTTTCACTTTTTAGAATCATAATAAATTCATGCTTTTAAAGAACTTAAAGCATGTAATTGCAAAAGATAATTTTTGTTAGTAAAACCTTCAGAAATATTTGTACTGTATAAGACATGGAACTTTCATCTCTTTCTGATCCTAAGGGAACTAACATGCAATAATTGCCATGATTTAAGAACAAACCTATCTTTACAGAAAACATGTGGTTTCTTTTAAATATCATTGTTGAGTGTGTCCACAAATGAAGTATTTGCTCCCAGTGCAAAGAAATCCTACCAACTGGACCAATTTTTAAGTGTTGTCTCATATTAAGACAGCATAAAATGCCTGAATACTCAATGTTTGCTCAAGTGAAAAATGATACTTTAAGATACTTTTCCATGCAGTGTATGATACCAAAACTAACTGGCAAAGACCATGTTCAAAACTTGCTGTGAACAGTAGTAAAATAGTTTAATTTTCTATCCTGGTGTGCACAGAATGCCATCCAATACTGTAAACAGCGACACAACTGAATTTTTCACTGTCATAGTTTAAGACACTATTTAAAGGTGGGGTTTTTTATTATTACTCCAGAATATAATCCGGGAAATATAAGTATTTAGTAACTCCAGAATGTAAAACAATTGTTAACATTCTTGTTTTTGAAATTTTTCTGAACAGTTTTGCTAGAGTATAACTTGACTG
>VZTT01042977.1:0-14724 GCA_013400855.1 Buphagus erythrorhynchus | reverse complement strand
AGGAAAGGAAAGGAAAGGAAAGGAAAGGAAAGGAAAGGAAAGGAAAGGAAAGGAAAGGAAAGGAAAGGAAAGGAAAGGAAAGGAATATAGAATATTTCAGTTGGAATGGACCTATGCGGATCAGCTCATACAACTGCCTGATTATTTCAGGGGAATCATAGTACCACAGACTGATTTGGGTTGGAAGTGACCTCAAAGATCATCTAATTCCACCCCCTCTGCCATGGACAGGGACACCTTCCACTACCCCAAGGTGCTCCAAGCCCTGTCCCACCTGGCCTTGGACACTTCCAGGGATGGGGCACCCACAGCTTCTCTGGGCAACCTGTGCCAGGGTCTCACCTCCCTCCCAGCCAAGAATTTCTTCCCAATATCCCATCTACCCCTGCTCTCTATCACTTTAAAGCCATCACCCCTTGTCGTGTCACTCCATGCCTTTGTAAAAGTTCAGATCTCCTCCCAAAACATGGTTTCCCCACCAGGAGCAGCCACTCCTAGAAACACAATCAAGATGTGAGTGTAGCTGAAAGTAGCAGCATGAATTATTTTAGGAAACACTTGGCTTGTGAGGAAACATTTCCATTACATCTGCAGGAAAAGGGCTTTTGTGGAGATAAGTTGTGTTTCCTACAGGCTGACCACTGTCTGCTGGAGAAGAGGCAAAGAAGTAAAACACCATCACAGGGTCCTGACAGATAAACTCTAGGTGCTGAAGATAGGAGGGAGTTTTGATCTGCCACCTCCTTAGTTGTGTTATCAATTTGTGTGGCTGGAATTGCCAGTGATGGTTGCACCAAGCTGGGAGAGACCAGGCATCCAGAGAGCCACAAAACAGGTTTGTCCCATAAATAGGGTGTAAAAGTTTGGCAGGGGGTCTGACAACAAAAGAGGTCCAAAAAAAATCCCCTAAAAGTAGAAACAATACAAAAGAGATGTAAAGAAATAAAGGGTTGGAAAGAAGGAAGGAAGGAAAGAGGAAATCCCCCGCTGCTCTCGTTTCCTCTTCATGCCCCAGCCTCATCCCAAAGGGGCAGAAATTAAAGACTCCAAAGAGAGGTCAAAAAGGCAATTCAATTCAATTCAGTCCAAGAGAAGGGGACAGGACCATGCTTTGGCTCTAGGCCAGTCCTGGTGTCCAGCTGGGACCACGCTGTGATCCAAGGAACCAGAATCCCTGCCCCACCCTAGGGAGATACAGATAGGATTTTACCACTTTTAGCAAAAAACTGAGGACCAAAGCCCAAAGCAAGGGGTTGTTCTGCTGATGGAGAGATCTGGTAGGATCCTCCAGGCTTGTCCTGGCTGGGGTGCTAGCAGGGTCTTTCTTGGGGCACATAGAATGACACACCCCAAAAAAAATGACTGGGAGAAGAACCAAGACTCAAATTGATGCCCAAAAAATCTCATTAATGTTTTATCTTTCTGTGTCTCTACATCCACTCCTAGTGTTCCTCTTCACTAAGGTCAAGAGATGTTTAAAAAATCCATTTATTCTTCCTCATTAAGCCAAGACCAGTGATTTAATTGGGATCAAGCATCATGGGCTGCTCTCTAAGCACACCAGTGGAGAGGAGCTGTGGCTACAGCTGGGTGAGATCCTCTCCTACAGAGGAGCAACAACATCCAAACCCCTCCTGCAGGTTTTTGGGCACCTTTCTGTCAGTAAAATTTACCTTTTTTATCCTGCTGCATTAAATTGAAAAAAAACCCAAACTGTTTTCTCACAGCTGCTGCACAAGGTGCTGCTGCAGTCACAGGGCTCAACATCTTCCTGCAGTTTTATTGCTCTGAGCTTAATGTTGTTGTTGTTGTCCAGGGACAAAATTTAGAAAAATTTCTTTTTTTTGGGATGTCTTGCAGGATCACCACCCACAGAAGACCTGGCTTAGGCAAACCCATTGGAAACTTAATTCCAGAGCAGAAACAGCTACAGAACAAGCACTGCAATCCCAGGAGTCACTGTTTTCCTTCCACACGTACTGTATCTCTTTCAAATGCCAGAAAATGTTTTTTTTTTTTTTAAATCTCTTCCTCCCTTGCTGGCCACCTGTGCCAAATTTCAGTGGTGGACTCAGGGGTAATAACTGGTAACGAGCCCCTGTTTGCCTGGGCTGGTGGCCAGCATTGCCTGACAAGTGTCCCCAGCAGAAGAAATGAGAAGGATCTGGTGCAAGGAGGAGAAAACCCCTGGTAAGAACAGCCAGACAGGACAGGATTATGTCTGGGGCCCCTTCAGCATGAAAATCACTCACAAAAGATACAGTAAGTCCTTTTGCAGGGAACAAGTGATCCCTTCACACCGTGAGCCCCAGAGATAAAAGGATTTAAAACATCTATGAGAGAGGAGGAGGAGGAGGATGGAGGAGAGATCCTCCAAGTTATCACTCCCCTTACATGGAGGAGACCCTTCCCAAAAGAAAGCCCACTTGAATTTCAGCCAGAGTCCCTCACCCTGCTGTCCAGAAGGCAGAATAAAACCACCTGCCCCTGACCTTCCTGGCTGCATTCCGGCACGCCGAGGCCGCTTTTTTGATTTCACTTTTCTGGACCGTCACCAATTCCACATTTTAGGGAAGATGAGAGCAATTTAGCAGCTGCTTGGGGGTGCTTTGACAGCAGTGAGTCTAAAGGCTGATCTGAGCATCTCTCCTTGTGTGTGTCCCTCAGAAAAGCCAAACCCTGGTGCTGGGTGTGGGGTAGGTCTGTGGGAGGAGGGCGCGAGCTCTCCACGCATCCGCGGCCAAACAGGAGGAAATGAGTGCGCTGCAAAAACATGATTTCATGTCCGGATACGTGTGTCCCATGACCCTGCCTGTGATACTGTGTGTCTGGGATGGGCACAGCCAGGAGGGGACACAACTTTCCCTCCTTGCTAATCACCCAGATGGGCTCGTTCAGCACTTTTGGGAGGCTGGGAGTGCCCCCGTGGGCGCTCGTGGATGGGGATGGTGTGGGAGATCTCTGGTCAGGGGCTGGTGGGGTGTGAAGAGTCACCCAAAGTGTAAAAGGAGAGGTGAGCTGCTTTGTGCCAGCACAGCTCCTCACAATAGCAGTCACAGACACAACTTTGAGCTGCTGTGCACCGCCTCTAACCACAGACTCAGAACGGTTTGGGTTGAACAGGACCCTAAAGACCCTCTAGTCCAACCCTCTGCCATGGGCAGGGACACCTTCCACTATCCCAGGATGTTCCAAGCCTTGGCCTTGAACTCTTCCAGGGATGGAGCAGACACAGCTTCTCTGAGGGTCTCACCACCCTCACAGGGAGAAATTTCCTATTAATATCTTATCTAATTTTCAACTAATATCTAATCTAAAGTGTGTCTCTTCCAGTTTAACCATGCCATGGAGTGATGCTCTGGTTGTAACCTCAGTGCAGGGAGTACGTGGAGTTTTGCAGGCTGAGGAGGACGCTCAGGGGAGAAGCTTTTTGGAAAGGCTTGGAGAGCAAAAAGAGAATCAAACAGGCTCAAAATGCAAAGTGAAAGGACACATCCCGTCCATCCTCCCAGTGCCCACCCAAAGCCAGGGATTAATTCCTTCTCCACACAGCTCCTCTGGTTATTTCCCTCCCAACAGCTTCCCGCTTCCTATTTTGGTAACGCCTGCCCCTGTCTCCCCCCGTCCACCTTGTTGAAACAGCTCAGATATTGGCTGAAATTCTATTAATAGTGAGAAAAGGAAACTCAAAAGAATAACTTAGGAAATGGAGGGTGACACACCCCACGCCGGCGGGCTGAGCCCGGCTCGGAGCCTTACACCAGCCAGCTCCTGCTCCTCCCAAGGTGGGATGAGAAAGCCAAGGAGCCTGAGCAGCCCAGGGAAGGGGAAGGGATGTGAGCCAGGCCCTAAGGAAGTTCCTATTTTCCTCCCCTTTTGTGCAGCCTTTCCTGATTGAACAGGGGCAGCGGGTTGAGTTCATCAAAAGCAAAGCAGGGGCTGAGGCTCCAGGGTGGCCTGTCCTAGGGGACAGCATTTGCCAAAGTGAGTGAGGAAGCTCCTGGGATTTTCTTTGCATTGCAAGAAGGTCCTGGGAGCAAGGAGGGTTTTATCCCCCCCCCCTGCAATGCAGCCATGTCTGAGGTGCAGCANTGGCACTCTCCATGTCTTAAGATGCTTTCCTAATGAGCATCACCCAACCCCTTTGCTGCCAGCCTCACCACCAGCTTTATGAAATGGCTTCACCCATGCCAAAGAACAACTTGGCTTCCTGGGTTAGAGAATGAGGAAAGGTCCAAGAGCAGCTGCCAGAGCATTTGCCCTCTAATCCATCAGTCCAGTCATCCAGTGCAGACATATCCTCTCCAAACCCCTGCCAGAATAAAAACTGCTGCACAACAGTTTTGATAGAATTGCTCTGCAAAATGTTAAAGATGAGACCTAATGGCTGGGTCTAATTAGTGCTGCAATAACACTTGGGGAGGGGCTGCATCAAAGAAGCATGGGCAGCAGGTCAGGGAGGGGATTCTTGGCTGTCAGGGGGGTGAGACCCTGGCACAGAGTGCCCAGAGCAGCTGTGGCTGCCCCTGGATCCCTGGAAGTGTCCAAGGCCAGGTTGGACATTGGGGTTTGGAGCAGCCTGGGAGGGTGGAAGGTGTCCCTGCCCATGACGGGGGGTTAGAATAAGAGGATCTTGAAGGTCCTTTCTAAACCAAACCATTCTATGGTTCTATGAAATGAGTGTGACTAGACTCTGATTTAAAGCCACCGAGTTTATTGTCAGCAGGGAACCTCCTTTTCCCTGCTGTGAAGAGACTCTATTGAAAAAACTCTTCAAACTGCTGCTGTTTAGGTTGGGCATGGAAGTGACAGTGAGATCAAGGCAATAATGCTGACAAGTGCCCTCTTCTCTGCTGTCACATTGAAGGAATCTGCAGCCACAGCCTCTGCCCTGAAAACCCTTCCCAATAAACCCTTATTGTCTGGACATGGAGCAGGGCAGAGGAATGGATGTGCTTCAAGCCCTGAGCAGTTTTGCCTCATCTCCAGATGGAGAGGAGCATCCAGGGCTTCCTACCCCACTGCCAGCCTGGAGATACCCCTTGGCAGGAGATCTGGGGCAAGTCCTCACAGCATTTCAGCATCATCTTGAGGACTCTAAGTCTGCAGCATTTTGCAGTGAGTCACATCCCTACAGTAGCCAAAAGGCCACTCTGCTTCCAGAACTGGGAAGAACTGAAGTTTTCCCTATTTTTACCAAATACAAGTAACCCTGAAGCCCAAAGAGCAGGACTTGAAGCAAAAGCTCACGTGAGCTTTGCCTGCTTCTTCCTCTCTGTTAGATCTGCCTGGCTTTATTTTATTCACACAACAGCCTTTAAACCTCCTTGGTTTCAACCAAGAAAATCTCCTGCAGCCTGATACACTTTTCTTGCCAGGACTGCAATACATGTCCCCAGAACCCAGGTTTTGATGAACCAGCACTTTCTGGTGACAAACTTGCTTCATTAACAAATTCCCCATCAGCTCTTTCTGCAAGTGTTTGAGCCAGCTCAGCTCATCTGCTGTTTCATTTGGAAGTACGACAAATATTAAAAATAATCATCCCAATGCACACCTCCCCACACTCCTCTTTTCCTGCCCTGACTCGTCTCCTCTTGGTCCCTCTAAACACCACGTTTGGGGAGGCAGCAATGGGCTCATGTGCTGCACTAATTAATGACCAGACAGTGGATTTGAGGAAGCAGGATTATCTCAGTCCTCCTCACTCCCACCTTCTCAAAAACATTGCTGTTCAATTCTTCTTCATGCCATGCCTGGACCTCTCCTGAATTTCTCCTCAGAGTCTGGGGTTTGCCAGAAATTTGTGATCAGTGTGATTTTTCTCTCAAGTGGACCCAACTGGTCCATCCCAGGCTGTTCTGCATCCCATGGCCAGCTCCAGAGGTGAGGAATGCCAGCAGTGGGAAGTCCAGCCTCTCTTATGGATAAACATAGGACATCCTATTTAGGATTGTGTCTCCACGATTCTTCTCATGGAAAATCTGTGGCTATCTAAAAAGTGAAGGGAAAGACCAAAAAAAACCATCAGAAGGAGACAGGAAGACCACTGTGGAAAAGAAAAGCTCCAAAATCCTTCACAGGAGGTTGTCAAGGACTCAAACAAACACAAACACACGTGCCCACCTCTAGCCACGCAACCCACAGGCATTTTTCACCACTAAGCCTGGAAATAATCCTCTTTCCATCAGGGGAAAGAGGCTATTTCCATCTCATCCATGATGGGATTTTTAAGGGACTTGGCTCCATCCCTGCACTCTTCCCAGGCTGCAGAATGAGCTGGGGTCTCTGCAGCTGTAAACACCTTGTAGGAAATGGCACTGGAGCTGCTGGAGCAGAAACGTGGGGACCACGAGCCAAAAATCCTCATGGCATGAGCCTCATGTCCCAGCCTGACCAGCCCTACAAAACACAGAGCATGGCCACGCTCCTGTCCTCTCCTGAATCCTTTGTCCCACTGAGTGGAGCTGTCCCATGATGACCTTGCTGCTTTGAAGGAGGATTTGTGGCTGGTATCAAGAGAGCATCAATCACCCATCGCTGGAGGACATGGTGTCTGGTACATTTAGCCCCGAGACCCCTCTATTTCTGCAAAAGTCACACAGGACTTTGGAAGAAACTCAAGGTTTACACCGAGTAATGGGCCAGAAAATCTCTCTGGATCAAGGTAAAGCCCTGGTGCTTCTGTTCCAAAGCAGTGCTCGTGGGTCAACACAACACTGAAAACTGCAGGAAAGCTGTAGGAATACAGAACTTTGTTACACACTGAATATCTGGGGTTTTTCTTCGATGTTTTAAGTCTTTAAGATGGTCTTTCAGGATTTTGTCTGTGAACATGAACACTAAAAAAGGTTTGTTTTTTGTTTTTTTTTTTTTTAAGAAAAGGCAAATAGGTTAAAAGTGTCGATTTTTCTGAATTTGGACATGAATCTCAGGTCCATGAGAAGAACCTAAAGACTGGGGCTGTCAGATTGGGAATTCCACCTTGACCACATGAGAATCCCACCCAGCTTCACCACCTCTCTGTGGGGTGGAAGAAGGGTGGGAGGAACTTCACCACCTCTCCCCAGGGTTGAGTGCTGGGCCAGGAGTTGATTCCAGCACTAAGGAGCTGTGGAGCTGTCAGCAAGGTGGTGGGAAGGAGACTTTTGGAGAAGCCAACACCACGAACTGCTTGTCCAAAGCATCATCTTTGCTCTTGAGAGCTGAACTGTCCCACCCCAGCAGCCCCTCCTGGGGACCTGACCTCCTTTCTCCAGCCCTGCTGCTCACCAGTCAGGGTCTCTGGGGACACAGACTTATTCATTAGGACAGAGAAAAAGTCTCTCCCTGTGCTTTTCACCCCAGAAAGATGAATCATCCCTTGCTGGCTTTTCCTGCAGGACTTCACTCCAGACAGCTTGGGAAGGAGTGAGGGCGTGAGCCCCCGAGACAGGAGCTGATTTTTATCCAGCCTGATGGCTTGTCTGCACAGGGGTACTCAGAAAAAATTAATCTAAAATTAAAAGGAGGTATGATTTCAGAGTGGATTTGTCAAAGTGCACACAACCCACCAGGAGGCCACTCTTGTTCAGCTTTAAATCAGTCTTTATTTAATTTAGCTCAAATGAAGTCTGTTAAATCAAATCAAAGTCTCCTCAGCTCTTAAACCTGGTGAGGGGGAGCTGATGCACTTTAGGAAGGTTAATTGAGGAGAAATTTGGTGGTGATTCCCACATAACAAGCTCCTAAATGTTGCACTGACCAAACATCAGGGATGGGGCACACATTCCTCCCCAGATGAGGTTGGCCTTTCCTAATTCCTGGGCATGGAAAGCTCTGACTGATGTCAGATTTGATGTCACATCACAGAATTATAGATTAGTTTGGGTTGGAATAGATGTTTAAAACCTTGCCCAACCCCTCTGCAATGAGCAGAGACATCTTCAACTAGATCAGGCTGCTCAGAGTCCCTTCCAACTTAGTCTTGAATATTTCCAGGGCTGGAGCATTCACAGCTTCACTGGACAAAATGTGCCAGCATCTCAGCACCCTATCATCAAAAATCTCTGCCTTGTGTCTAACATAAATTGAACCTTGTTCAGTTTAAAACTATCATCCCTCATCCTTATTGTAACAGACCCTGTTAAAAAGCTTGCCCCCATCTTTCTTCTAAGCCCCTTACCTACACAAAGTCCACAATCAGGTCCTTCCGGAACTCAGTTTCTCTCGGTTTTTGCCATGGAGAAAGGAGGACCACAAGCAGGCAGAGCTCTCTACAAGCTGTTGGGTGGCACAGGGGGATGAAATTCCTTGCCTTGCTCTCCTCTCCAGCTGGCTGGGTCCGTATTTGGGTTCATGCTGAGCAAGGCAGGGCTGGAGCTGGCCTTGAGCTACTCATCCTGCCAGCTGAACCTCTGCCAGCTGGCCAGCACCGGGGAAGACTTGTCACATCCAATGTCACTCAAGTTGGGTGCTGTGCATCAGTCTAGACTTTATCCATGGGCAATGAGGGCCACAGGGCTCTTGTGGGTTGGTTGTGCAGCCGAAACTCCCCTCACTTTTTGTGTCACTCTAATTTTTGCAGTGAGGAAGAGGAAGGGAGGAAATATTCCCTTTCTTGTGGTGGGGGCTCTTCCTAAAGGAAAAGGATCAAGCCCAAGGACAGAGCACTGGCTTCTCTGGGACCTCACAGCCTGACAAAGCCAGGCCACAGGGAGGCACTAAAGCTGGTGTTAGCAGCAGGGATCGAATGCCCAAACTTATGCCATCAAAACCAAGGATGCCATCCTCAGCTGGAGGCTGAAGCTGCAGACCCAGCACACAGGAGGTCCAAGCCACAGCCATAAGGGGCAGAAAACAAGAGGAGACACCCTAAACCCAAAAGAATAAGGAGACCTTAGGTTGGCCACAGGCTGCTCTGGTACAAAAGGGACAAAATGGAGCTGGGTGAGTGGGAGGTCAGTTTGTGCTGGCACACAGTGCTGCTGTGGCACTGCAACACTTTGTGCCCTGATTCTTGCACCTCCCTTTCCTCTCCACCTCCCCTGAAGATTTACAGCAGGAATCGCTCTCAGGCAGCCTCTGCCTGCTCCTGGCACCACTGCTGGTTGTGGTGGGGAGGACTTGGGCATTGCCTGCCTATCCTTAGGACAGAACACAGAACAGACCAGCAGAAAGGAGATGGTGGGGGCACGATAAGGCCCAGAGCCTCACCATCCTTTGTGCACCCAGCACCTCTGGTGAGTCACAAATCAGCCCATATTTATGCCCTCCAGCCAGAAAATCTAGTTTTAATCTTTCCAGGGTCGTGAGTCACAACCTCTCCCAGCCCATCTCACACACCACCCACCACCAGGCCAGGATGAGCCCAATGAGGATGACCTGAAATATCTTGAACTGGATAATCCTTCTGAGTCCTTTCCAGCTGGAGATATTCTGTGATTCTGAGATCTTTGGTTTATTGATACTCTAAGGTGATGTGAAAGACACAAGTGACATAGAAGCCACCTCTAACAGGCAGTTCAAGCATCCCAGCCTCTCTAAGTAAAATTTTGGATGATTCCTGGTTAAATACCACTCCCCAGTTCTGTCTGCTTTGCTTCTCTTTCAGGCTATGCTGGAGACAGGTTCCTCTGCAGGCACATCTGGGGCACCTGCAAATCCTCACTGACATTAAAGCTTCCACTCCCACCCCTCACCCCATGATTTTTGGCAGAAGATGGATGTCAGGATCCATCCCTCCACCACCATCAGTCCCCCATGACCTTGCTAGCTGAGGTTACCAAGACAGAAGCCTGGAGATTTCCTGTCAATGCCGTGAGGAGAGATCCACATTTCCTTGGAATCCTTTGTATGTCTGTGCTATTTTGGGTCCCACTTTTATTTTTTTTTTTTTTCCCCTCCAGTTCCACACCCACACCTCCCTCAGGGTGGGGTCTTCCCGGATAATTGGGGAGATCTATATATACACATGTGCATACATGAGCACCTATATTTATATATATATATTTATATATCTGGGCCTGTGAGTGGAGCCTTTGGGCATGGACTGGACTTGGCAGCAGGCTCGGTGCTATTCTTTAGGTGGGGAGAGCCTCGGAAGGGAATGACACAGCCAACCCTCCCTCTTATTCAAAACTATTTAAAGACTGTCTGGCAATGAGTTTCTTTCCCACCAAATGGCTCCAGTGACGATCTGGCTTCACAGCCCTGTGTAATCTGATCAGCTTCTATTGTTGGCAGTTTTGTAATTGCCTCATTATTTAACTGTCCTGAAATGGTCTGTTTTACATGAAAAGAAATCCGTTTTATCTTTTTGTTTTGTTGTTTGTTTGTTTGTTTTGTTTTGTTTTGTTTTGTTTTGTTTTTCAGGAGCAGCAGGACTCAGTTTCCATTTGAAGCACTTGTGTTCTTTGATAGCTCCTGCTCCTCCCCTCCTTAAAATAATACACATGATCACAGAAATCACTTATTAAAGGCACAAATAGTGAGGAACTAACTTTTCCAGTGTTGTCCCAGGGCAGGACCCTCCAGCAGAGCATATTTGTTACCCAATGGCCCCTTAGGTGGAAGCAGCACAAGTAGAGGGAGTGTCCAAGGCCAGGTTGGATGGAATTTGAGCAACCTGGTCCAGAGGAAGGAATCCCTGCCCATGGCAGGAGGATGGAATGAGATGGTCTTTAAAGTCCCTTCCCACCCAAACCATCTTGCAATTCCATGTTCAAGGATTTACCCCCAGAGAGGAAGGATGCTCCTGTAAGCACTGTGTGCTGGCTCACCTCCTTGCTTAGCCACAGCTCTCTAAAACAACCCTTGTTACACCTGTCAACCTCTCCCTGCCTCAGTTTCCCCATCTCTACCTGCAAGAGTGGACAGATTTTGGACAGAGGAGCTGTCTTCATTTACAGCACCTTTCTACCCTGGCCCCAACCTTGGTTGGGTGCCAGAGCAATACAAATAATTACTAATAGTAAATCCCATGGGAGTCCATTACATTATGGTTCAACTTCCTCCCAAACAATTGCTCCTCTTCCTTGCTTTGTGTGTTCTTCAAAAGAAGCAGCTGCTGTGCTTTAGGGCTGGGACAGCAGCCCTGGTAAACACACACCCAGCGTTCCTGCTCAGCTGGGCCTGGGCAGCAAAAAGGAGATAAATCTGATTTGAGACAGCCACACTGCAGGCAGAGCAAACCCTCAGGGTTTCATGGAAATGGCAAAGTGGCTGCACTGAACAGGGTTTGTCCTGTAGAGTCCCTCAGGGCACACTTATTCACTGGTTTTGGGATGATATTGCTCAGAGAGGCAATGAGAGCAAGAAGTGTCAAGAGCAGAAGTGCCCACTGGTCTCAGGGCTCAAAACATCTTCATTCAGAGGGTGGTGAGGGTGCTGGCAGTGCAGGAGCTGAGGGAAGCAGGGATTTACTGTGGGCACACCTCTTGCCAGTGCTTGCACATGTCCCTGCTTTCCAGATGCACTGCACTACCCAAAAAGTACATAAAGGGAAAGATGGCCCAGAAATGGGAAGAAAAATGCCCTTGGCCCACAGCCAGTGGATCAAATTGTCCTTGTAAGGCCTATAGGGTATGGGAGCACTCCAATGCCACAGGTTTAGGTGCAGTATCAAATTCCTACAGGAGCTGGGAACCCAAAATGTCAAGTGTCCGCCAAAAAATGTGATGGTGATGCAGAGAGGCTGTCCCAAGGTGACTTGAGTGGGCTTTGGGTGAGCTTTCTTGAGGTCCTTGGGGCCTCATTCAAACAGCTTGCTCTGCAACACATGGTGGGATATCTCTGAGAAGGTTTTCCCATTGCCAGGACCAGGAATTAAGGCCTGCACAGCAAGTGGCAAAGTGGAGAAGGAAGAAAGGTCTTGCTTCTTAATCAGCCAACTGGCCTGACTTAATGCTGACAAAGAACAATGTCTATTTTGGTCATCCCTTCCAAGATGGAGCCTGCAAAAGCTTTAATTAGTCAATTAAAAGTGGCTTTGTCATAGGAGATGAGACACAAGCAGCATCGGCCAGCTGGGTTCTTGGCTGCTGAATGACATTGTCTTTCCAGCCCAATGACCTCATTGTTAATGACTCAATAGAGGAACAATGTTGTCCACCCAGCAGCCCAGCAAGGAGTGAGATTCCTGCGTGGTTGCAGCTGAGCAGAAGAGCATGGGAAGTTGTGGGATGTCACTGGGTTGGGGATGCAAGGCTTTGCACTCAGTAGGTTTCAATGGCGTGGTTGCGTGCTGAGAAACTCCAGCAAAAAAGAAAAAAGTAATATATGACAAAAAATATAGCACACAACAATGGTTGTACTCAGGTCTCCAAAAACTCTCTGGACAGGTAGTGAGTTTGAGCACAAAGAGATTTGCTGGTCAGGGAGGAAAAGCCTAAATGGTATCTAGAGGAAAGCAAAGCTTGCAGCACCCACAGCCAGGGAGGTCTGGATGGAACAGACCCTGTCCATGTCACCTTTTGAGCTCAGGGCTTTGCTGACATCTCCTTGCCACCAAAAACATCTCCCTGCCATCAAATCCTTCTCTCCAGGGCAGTGCCTGGAGGCTGTGCCTTAGGGAAGGCCATGGCAGGGCAAGGGAAGGGAGCAAAGGAAGCAGGAAGGAAGAAGGAGCTGCATCCCCTCCCTGCTGCTAATCATCCTCCTCTTTCTCCTAAGAGAGGTCATCGGGTCTGCAAATACCAGGTTGAGTTCCCACCTTGGAGGGGACCCACAGAGGTGAGTGGCAGCTCTGGGTACAGGAGGGAGCTGTGGGGCTGGGCTGGGTGATCATATCCCAATTCCTCTGCTCCTGGGGTGGCAGACACCAGCTCCTGCTTTGGGCTCAGCAGGGAAACTCTGACATGTCAGCTTGGGCATTTCCTTCAGGGAACTGAGCTGGAGTCATGGTGGGGTTGGAGATGGGAGGAGAGGGCAGGGACATGATGGGACCCACAGAAAGCCACCAGCAGAGCAGAGGAGGGTGCTGAACTGGGACTGAGTGGGTGCTGCTGGTTGTAATCCTGGAGCTGGGCAGTGGAGATGGAGCCCCTGCTCTGGTGAAGGCTGCAGCTACATGAACATTCCTGGCACGTTTGCAAGTGATCCCATGCCAAATCAAAGCATGGCTTTGCTGCCAAAACTACCTGAAAACAGCATCCCTGATTACAGCTAAGCAGAAGAGACAGCTGAAAAATCCCCCCCCCAGGTTTCAAATGCGCATTTGGAGAAGCACAATCAGCTCTGCAAAAATTCCCTCTCACTGCCCTGAGCCCCATCTCATCCTGACATGTCTGGAAATTATAACTGGATAAAATGCTGCTGGACACCACTCAGAAATCAAGCCCTGAGCCTGCTGATCATGGAGGCAAGAAAGAGCTGAGCCATCAAAAGCAAATGACAACTTCTAGCAATGCTCATTGATAATTCTCAGTAATCGATTGTTGTTTGCTTTCAATTCTTAGCAACTGATTGCTTTAAATAATTAATAACTTGCAAGCCTATGTACTGCAGACACTGCTCTGTGGTGCAGGCATGCTCCTACCCCTGGTGGCTGGCACAGAATCATCACAGAATCACAGAATGGTTTGGGGTGGAAGGGACCTTGAAGATCATCTCATTCCAGCCCTCCTGCCATGGGCAGGGACACCTCCCACTAGACCAGAGCTCCACTCAAACTGGCCTGGAATTGCTCTGCTTCTCCATCACCAGTCCCTCCCAGCACCCAGACCTCTCAGTGTGAGACACAGTGTCACTGATGAGGGGCTGAAATGCTCAAATGAGGCAAACCAACAGCATCAGGTCCTTTGCCCACGAAGTATCTGCACAGCAGAGCAGCCAAATAAATAGGATGTGCTGCAATCCAAGCACTGAATTTTGGGACTAAGGATGATGCAGCAGATGGCCAAGTCCTGTGCTGCTGCAGGATTCAAATCAGCTCTCCCAAACAGGAGCAGAATCAGCTTTGGAGGAAAGCAAGATGTGGAGTAAATCTTCTTGCAAACACCCCTGATGCTTGGAGGGCAGCCCAAACCTATGATGGAGATGAGTTACAGCATCAGGACATTTGGATGCTAGGCTCTCACCCTCAAATCCAAATCCAAGCAGATGCAAAAACTGATCCTTATTAGTACAGAACAAATTCCTTATTCCTAATCTAGATGATCAAGCAGAGGGCTCCTTCTTTCCCCACTCTTGGCAGTTTCATGGCAGCAGCCATAGCTTGAACAGACTGGGAAAATTTGCAACTCTTTGACTTTGGGGAGTCCTGAGAGATTCAGGTGGCACTAGGTTCCTGTAACAAGACCTTTCTTGCCTTTTGTGAGGAGAAAAATGGGAAATCTGCTCACAGGCACAACTGTCCATCTCAGCAAAAAATAGTCTTGGTGCTTAAAACAGGGGCTGAGAGATCTGAGGGTCTCAGAAATAAATTCTAATAAATATTTCCTCCAATATTTCCTCTATTTCCTTTCTAAAAAAATTCCTCTAAGAAATAAATTCTTGAGGCAGGAATGCTTCTAATTTCTTCAGATATAGGCTGTGAGCATCTGATCTTGTCAGATTTGAGCAGAGAGAAAATCTTACTGCCCCTTTTCTCTCCTGTCCCTCTGTGGGGTGAGTGCCTCTGCTCAGAATGAACTGAAATCTTTGCAGGAACAGCTCATGGGCTGCACTTTTCTTACCCCTCCCCTTGCTGTGATGAGTGTCAGCCTTCAGAACAGGAGTAAATAAATTTTAAAATAAATAAATAAA
>VZTT01042974.1:42115-52365 GCA_013400855.1 Buphagus erythrorhynchus | reverse complement strand
TGTTTCTTTAACCTTATTCTGCCTTTTTCCAACTGCTCTATTAAATAAGAGCTTTAAAGAAGGTCAGCTGTAATATCAAGATGTGGGATCTAGATGCAATCTTTTTCAATCATCCCAGAGATAGGAGAGAAGATGTGGTAGGAAAGGTTCAGATTCTGGTCAAAATAAAAAAGGGTTTTCACTGAAAGATGGAATCCATGACTCCCCTCACTCATCCCAAAATTTCCTTCACATAGAAAGGAAGGTAGAAAAAAAAGAGATTACTATGAGTAGAAAATGAGTCTCACCATTAGTGGAAATGCAGTGGAACTCCAAAACAGAGTGAGGGAGCAAGGATCATTCCTGAACACCATCCTCTTGTGCAGTGGGCACAAAGAAAGAATAAATCCAGAAAATCCATGTAATAAACCTGAAGGTTTGCAGGAGCAGTGACACTGAGGTGTTGGAACTATTCTGTGCTCCTCACTCCCTCCTACCTGAGCCAGTGCTTACCTCCCACAGTGCTGCACTTACCTTTCCCCTCATTAAAACTTTTAATTGTGCTCCTTGGTCAGGCTTGCTGTTTTGCTGGTTATGAATTTTTTGCATGGCTCGGACAAGGAACAGTTGCAGTTCTCACTGCAGATGCTTTGGAAGAGTGCAGGCTCCAAAACACAGCTTTGCAAAGTGAAATATCTAAAGACATTTGCATGATTAACTCCCTGACTACCCTGGGATGATTAGAGCTGCCAAAGTCACGTGTTTAAAGCATTCAGCCAATTTAATCAGACTGAAAAGGCTTAATTCATTTCCACTATAGTTTACTGTAATTATTGGTTTAAATCATAAACAAAAGTTAACAACAATAACAACAAAAAAAAAAGAGATGTGGGTGGTGCATCACTTATTGCTTTATGTAACAAGGCTTGCTGATATTTCATGGCATATTCTGATGCAGAATGAGAAGCATATGAAGATTTTTTTTCTTCCATATTGGCAACTGTGTATTATGTTAAAATAAAATATGTAGAAAAAGCAACACCTCCCTCCTTAAATCAGTCCCAACTCCCCTTCCAGTCTGGGTGATCACAGTCTGGATTTTCACAGCTCCTGAATCACTGAAGTACATTTTCAGGATGGAGCTGCAGAGTGCTGGGGAATGAGAATGATGTGACAAGCATTTCTCTTTCTCTCTTGATTATTCTTTCCAGTTCCTTTACATGAGGAAAACAAAATTTATACTCAGTACTGTTTATAAGGAACATTGAAAACCAGGAAAATGTCTAATTATAATGATTTTTGTGCCACTGTGACCATGCCACTCTTGTTTCTAAGCATGGAGGCAACTATGGTGAGAAACCAAGTGGGAAAATAACCTTCAACAGCAGCTCACTTAGAATATTTCAGAACAACACTTAACCTACAAAGAATTTACAGCACCAATATGATCCTTATCTACTTGTGCAGCACTCCTGTGTGTGCAAGCACGTGTAATATTTTGGACACTAGGAAGTGTAAATTTAGAAGGTTCTGTTTTCCATTGCAATTGTTTCTTTCAACTCATTTGGAAAATGAACAGATGATTCTGGGGTTTGTTCCAAAGCCTAGAATTGTGCTATTAGGCCCTTGATAGGATAAAAGTGCAAAATGAGCTTCAGAATTTGCAGAAGTAGTTTGGAAAAGAACAAGGTACAGCTCAGAGAGGCGAGTTAAAAGGACTCTGTGTGGGTAGAGCCATGGGTAAACCTGCCTTTGACGTGGGGGGAATTTTTAGAGAATTTAATTTATTATTTATTTTTAGAGAATTTAATTTATTGGCAGTTAATACCAGCTTTAGGGCAGTAATCTCCATTTTGGGGGGGTGGGAATGCATAAACATTTGTACAAGCAACTTTTGCTTCACCTGCAATCCTAAATCCCACCAATGGCAGTTGTGTTTTACCCTGCTGGAGGGGCAAGGCAGGGGTGGTGGGAGGCTCAGCCATGTGCCTGGCAGAGCTTTAATTGTTCCATTTAACGAGAAGGGGAGTGTGATGGAGCTCCAAGTGTCTCCAAATTGCTTCAGACAGAAAGGGGATGATTTGTTTTCCATTGCTCCTGGGGACGTGATAAAGAATAATGGAATTAAAACAGCAGCAAGGCAGATTTAGACCAGACATCAGGAAAAAATTCCCGTTGTAAAAACCGTTGCACCATAGAATATATTGCTGGGGGGAGCAGTGGAGTCTCTGTCACTGCACTACTTAGGAGCAGACTAGAAAAGTGTTTTCAGGGGTAATTTAAGCAGATTAGGTCGTGCATTAGCTTCTGAAGATAAATTAATTCAGTTCTCCAGGTCCACCTTTCTGGTGTGTGATGAAAGCTGATTCTAGTCATGAAATAGATGTGATTTTGCTTTTGGATCAGTTGCTTTAGGACAACAGTCAAGTGATATCTCTCCTGTCCACTACAAGGACGAATACAGAGGAGAGGTTAATCTTGTTTGATTTCCAGCAGTTGTTCTCCATTGTAGAAATGCTTTTCTTTCCAGAAGGAGATTTCTCTTTTGCTACCTTGTTGCTGACTGGGACCACAAATGACAGCATTTTATTTATTTGTGTGCTTTTCCCTTTGGTTTAATCACAAGTGAGATATATTTGGTGAAGATGTTGAACTACCACTAAATGTCCTGCTAAAATAAGAACAACCTCTCACACTTAATGTCTTGAGTTCACCAGAGTAAACAGCTAATTCATTAAAAATAAAACTTTATGATCACTACTGGAGTAATTTAATTTACAAAGAATAATGCCTTGAGGTGGATGATTGTTTAATTCTGAGGTCAGCTCAAGGTAGTAATTGTGCATTTATAATTTGTAATTGCAAATTGTAATTTTAAATTTGTAATTTAACATTTGTAGAGCATGTAAATATAATGCCTCTTTAAAAAGAGCAGCCCATACTGAGCCTCCAAATTGTCACTACATCTTCCCACCATCTCTTACTTAGGGTAATCTTTTGGCAATTTTATTAGAACAGATACTTCATTTTGACAGTATTTTAAGATAGAAGTTGCATGTCATTTTTGTTAATTTAGGATTAATTACTCTCAAGGAGAAATCATGACAGATTGAGTGATTTTTCCTTTAGAACATGTTTTTTCATTTGTGTGCTTGGGTGATGCACTGGGTCTTTCACTCGATGAATTCACAGTTCTTGGTGTCTTTCACTCTTGTGACACTGTCACTGTCTCAGAGGTGTTGCTGTCTGGATCAATTTGTCTGAACTCAACTTGATTTTTACCCTGATTACTCAGTCACCACATATTTGGTATTTCAACCCTGAAAACACTTGGGGCTGAAAGTAAAATGTTTTCAGGCAGTAGAGTTAATAGAACTGAGGGTATTTTTGGAGGACAGAACCCTAAATTCACTGCTTCAAAATGTTCATTGTCAATAGTGTTTGGGCTTACCTTTGATTTCTGGGTTTTACTGATGACATAAATAGACACAATTATTTGACATAATTTTCTCTGCTATTTGTGGGGCTTTTTGTGGGCATCTGGGCATTTTCACAATGAAAAAAGCTCTCTCCTTAATATTTATCTGAACTGAGCTCTGTGCCATGGCAGGGATATCAGCTGTCTGGGCTTGCTGTTTAGAAATTTGCATCACTCATTAAGATATGTGCTGAATGTAATAGATTGGGTTGTAACAGGACAGGGTGTATAGAAATCTGCTAGGAAATTGTTGTGAAGCATTCCAAATGACAGGTTGCACTGTATAAATTTTTTAAAAATTATTTCTAGAGTGTTCTTACTAAACTTGCCTGATCCACAAATGTTTTCCTTTCAGGACACCTGATGATTAAAAAGATGAAAAAGGTTTTTTTCAGCACTGTGCACGGAAACACTTTTCTTCCACTGTAGATTTCTATTAGTACATCTATATGCAAATAAATAAAACAACTACATTTTTTTAGCTGCACAAGCCTGCCAGTTTAAAACAAGAAAATCCTCAGTTCCAACTCAACACGATTATATTAAGTACAGGATTATGTATATAATGCATGCACAAAATTGTTCTCGTTTTACTTTCATGCTCTCTGTGCCAAATTCAGTTTGGATTTATTAACTCCAGTCTGATTTGATAGTAGTCTATGGACCAGGAGAATATTTTTGGTGAAATTTTAACAGTCACATCACATTATGTAACAAATGTCTTGTGTCATGTACTGTTATTTCAATTTCAGGATGTTTGACATGATGTAATGTGATCTGAGGTACAGCAAGTGATGTAGAATAATGCTCCACGCAGTGTGCCAGAAACATGGTTTATGTTCCTGAATGTTCTGCAGCTTTATGTGCTCATTGCTGATCTGGAGGGGTAAGGAACCTGTGAGTAGAAGGGCAGGTACAGCAAATATAGCAAAAATGTCACAGGGAAAGTGCTGTGCAGGAATCAGTGCAGTGAGGGCTTCATTTGGATCAGACCTGTAATATTCACATTTCTATTGCATGGCAGCTGCTTTCCAGCTAAGGTGAATGTGTTTGTTGCAAGGACAACACCAAACTTTGGAGATCTGCTGTCTCCCACAGATGGCTCAGCCCTTTCTTGAAATTCAGGACAAGCTGTATCACACTTCACATTTATATGTAAATGTGCCTTGCTCGGTGAAAGCTGGAATTTCACATCCCGAGCTCTGACTGCCAGGGAGTATCAGGTCAATGCACATCAGCAGATGTCTTACACTGAGCTTGGCTCTGTCAGGATCTGAAAACAATCAAGGCCCGAGTTTAACATCTCAGTTTGCTGTGTTCCACTCATTTCTCAGAGTGTACTTAAGCAAATGATTTTACAAACATTATCTTTCCCCAATTGCCTTTGTCAGCCATGTAACATCCCAGATTCCCATTCTCTCTTCCAGAGACTCTAATTCTTTTAGACTGAGTGTTTACTGACAGCTGTTCTCTTCTTACCTACTTGTTTTCAAAGGAAAAATTAAAAAGTTAAACAACATCTATTTGCAAAATCTTTGCTTAATAGCTGGGTTCGCTGGTGGCAGGCAGGAAGTTGTCATTCTTTCTTCTTATGTTATAATGCAGATCCAGTGAGAGTAACCAGGGGAACAAGGAATTTTCTGTACTTGTAAGCTACACAAATGCATGCTGGAGGCATTGCAGGCTCCCTGTTATCTGTGTATCACTGAAGCTCTGTGCAAACAGAATATAAAAATAACACAGTAAAAAGGAAAAGGAAGGCAGGGTGCACATTATGCAAATTGGCTAAAAAAGCCCTCAAAGTGATTTGCATGAACTAATGTGGAAACTGAGAGTATAACAGGCATGGACACCTCTCCCTGGGCTTTTGGGGATTGTTTCTGCTTGGCACTGGACATATCAAATGGATGTGAAAATGCTTGCAGTGGTCAGAAATTTCCTGCTGTGTCCAAGGTGCAGCTCACAGTGGTGTGGGCCAGACATGAAGCTGGTGTTGAAAACTGAAGAAAACTTGAGATTTATGAAAGATACTTTGAAAATAGGTAAAGTCATGGTGGACATACTGAGCTTAATGAAGGGATTCTGGTTAAATACACAGGAAAAGAGAAGGAGGTCGGTGTTTTGTGGTTCTCGTTTGTCAATCCATGCTTAGTCCAGTGGAGTAGAAGGAATTTCCTATTTTATTAAATATTATGAACTATTAGGCAGGGATTGGGCTCTAGGTGAGCTTTCCATACACTTATTTCAGTGCCAGGGTACACAATGGCCAAAAACTGTGCAGAAAGTTTGGGCAAGGTTCTCTGGGGTTTTAATACTGTTTCTCTTGTTTATTTATTTTTTTTCCCTTCAAGTAAACCTGACACAGATTGCTTTCTGGAACTCACTAGGACTGATGTTTTCTATTCTCCTTTTGAACCCTGTTAACATTGAACCAAACTCATCTTGACAGTTTACCAGATCTCTCTGGGTTCACTGAAATCAACATTACTCTCAGTCACTTGACAGGGATTGGTTTAATTTGCAAGTGTGAAATGGTTGTTGCCAGCTATAAGTACATAATATATCCACAAAAACAAGTTTTATTTTCAGGCCAATGACAAAGATGCTTTGCACTGTGCACAGCACATACTTAGCAAGTTGAAAATAAACCAGAAGGCTATCAATCTCCAGGCTTGGCTAAGTGCTTTAAGGATCACTCTCTTCAGAGTACTAACTCATTGATTAAGCACACAGACCATTTACCAACTACCCTTGACAGTTAATCAATAATTCTTTGCTCTATTCGCCAGCATTATCGATATTTAACATTCCAAATAAAATGCGTCTAATTTTGTCTTTGCTATATTACTTCCATAATTAAAAGAGAATTAGCAATCTGTCCAAAATTACTTTATAGATTGGGATGTTTAAGCAACTCAAGCTGTGGACATTAAGACTCAGCTTTCACAGGGCTTGGAAGCAGCACTAATATCTCAATATCCCAGCTTGGAGGTGGATGTGAGGAGGGAATTCTTTGCTCTGCCCCACAGTTTGTGCAGACACCTCTGAGGAACTGCTTCACTCTGACTGGGTGTGGAGGTGATTGAGTGCTTGTGCAGACTTAGAGGAGTTTGGTGTCATCTCTGTTGCCTCCAAAATAATTTACACTTTTCATCTTAAGTGAGCTAATGAAATCTTCCTTAAGAAATTCCTTCCTAATAGGAAGAGCTGTTAAACTTTACCAACAATTAGATGTCATTTAGTACAGACGAGACCACAGCAAACTGCTCCCTACATCCTTCCCCCCAGTTCCTAATGTCATGAACTGTTTCCATCTGGGTTGGTTTGGTTGGGATTTTTTCAACAGCACCAGGTTGTTGAAGCAAGTGACTTTTAAAATTGTGAAAGGTGTATTCTCTCCAGGAAAATGAGAATATTAGTGTGTCATCACATCCAGTTCAGGCTTTGTGACAATGTCTAGAACTTGTCATCAGTTTCTTCTCATTTCTGAGAAATCCTTTCCAGCATCTATCTAAAGCAGGAACTGGGAAGTCTGAGTGAAAGCACACAATTCCTAAACCTCCATTCATACATCCATTAACAGGGTGTGCAATATTCTAAATATGACTTAACAGCATCTGCCTGGTGGACTGATGCATGAGTGACAAAATGTCAAAATCAAAACACTGGGGTCAGATATTCTTTAACAGATGTTCAGTATATTTCAAATTGTCTAAAATATAACTATTGGTTAGTCTGGTATTCTAATAATTCTTGTGTTAATCATCACTTGTTCTAAGAGTAATTTTGCATTCTAAAATTTGAAGTTACTTTGTGATGCTTTATAAGTAAGAATTCTGATGCAAAGAAATAATGAAGATTCTTGTGAAATGTGTCATCAGAAACACAGAATATTCTGGGTTGGAAGGACCAGGGTCCTCATTTGGGATCCAGCTCCCAACTCAAGACACATCTTTCAGCCTTGGGCTCTTTTCTTTGCAAGTCCAGGAAGTGAAGGACTTGTTGCATTAATTGATCTTGTACTCTGAAAGATTAGAAGCTGGTTGGTTTCCAGTTTCACTAAAAATGACCCCTGACAGATTTTTCATTGCATTGAGACACTGTCAACTGAAAAGGGTTTTCTTCTTATCCAGGTCAATCCATTTCATTCAATAATGGAATAATGCTGTGTTTTGTAACTAACAGAATAATGTCACAGGGGGAATCATTCTGTTGAGAGCTCAGGATTGAGCCCTGACAGGCAAATAGACACAAAAGTTTAAATTGTCCCAGGTTTTGTTCTCTGTGGGGGTGTAATAACTACCAGGACTGGCAGCACAGGTTGTGTGAGTGCAGAGATCTCAGGATGGCACAACCCTGTGGTGTCAGATCTGCTGGGCTGAATTTCACCAAATCACAGAATCACAGATGGATTTGGGTTGGAAAGGACCCTGAATCCCATCCAGTGCCACCCCTGCCATGGCAGGGACACCTTCCACTGTCCCAGGTGCTCCAAGCCCCAGTGTCCCACCTGGACTTGGGCACTTCCATGGATACAGGGGCAGCCACAGCTGCTCTGGGCACCCTGTGCCAGGGCCTCACAAAATTTCATGCTACAAAATCATGGCTGAAAAAATTAATCTGTGCAGGCTGCATTAAAATTAGCTCAGATGTGCCCAGCATTGTTATGATCTACCTTGACTTGGCTGAGGAAGGGCACAAATACTCTCAGCTGAGAAATAGTTCAGAGGATACAGGAGAATTTCTGCTAAAAAGGTGCAGAATGGCTGCACAGAACTTGAGCAAAGAGTAGATGATTACCTACTATTATCAGTATCACATCAGTATCATATTTTTATATAATAGTCAAATATGTTTCATGAAAATGTCATGAGTTTCCATTTCATTTAATTGGCTACTCTCAGAGTGCTGTCTTAGAGCATCTCAGGTAGGAAGGGTTGTGATATCATGAGCTTTAATTATAAACCTTAATCATGAACCTTCTGGGTCAGTCTCTGACACTTTTGTAAATGCTTCCTTTTTCTGCATAAAACAAAAGTTTTCATTATGTCTTTCTCTTTTTCTAATACTGTTTTAATTAAAAGTTCAAGTGGAATTGAGCTAGTAGCTAGCCAGAGTAGGAACTTAACATGAGCATGGTCTGATTTTTTTCTCAATCAGTTTTATCCTCATATCAGAGCTGGTAACACTCTCCAAATCTTTATCATCTTTTCACTTCACTGGAAAAATCAAAGCCACTGTCGAAATGCACAGAGAGTCATTCTAAAGAATGAATTATTAATAAAAACAGTGAGAAAGCTTGGTCCTGCAACCAGCAATGACAGGAATTCTGTTCACTTCTGTGGGGTCAGGGCTTGCCTCTCATGACTCCAGACAATGTAGAGAGAAAAGGCAGCTGGGAGCTATTTTTGCATTTCACAGTCCTTGGGATGCTTTAAATCCCTTTTTTACACCGAGTTGCTTGAAAGGGGATCATGTTCAGTGCCAAGAACTGCCCCAGTGTCTGCTTGGAAACAATTTCTGATCTCTGAATAAATGATTAGTTGCAAATAGTGCACTGATATCTGTAGTCTTTATCACCCCTTGTTCCCATCATGTGCAGGATTTTCTGTTTCTTTTCCACAGAGAAGGAGCTAAACTGACAGCTTTATATATGATTTGTGCCAGATAAAAATTTATTAGAATTTGCAACATGGTGATTATCATTTGGGATATTACATGCCTGCATAAGTCATTGTATAAAGGATTAAAAGCCTAAAAAATGTTAATAATAAAGCCCCCAGATCTAATAACTTTAGAGATTAGAGTTAATTGAATTAGTCTTTGATCTTGGGTGTTAAGTTTTAAGAGAAAATTTCAGCAGGCATTTGTCTTTCTCTTTCCATAGAACCAGCCATTGCTAAGTGTGGGACTGAAATGCATCCCTGTGGCAAAAAATGGACATCCAAAGCAAGGCCAAAGGGGATTTCTCCATCCAGCTTTGTGTCAATGCAATCAGAGCTGAAGTGATTTTTCAGTATTTATAGGTATTTCAGCTTTTAATTTTAATTTGAGGAATGTTTACTCTGAGACCTTTACTCACTGATGTGTTAATTAGTTAAAAGTGGTGAAGCCTTTGTGTTTGGGTGTCTGAATACTACTGTTGAGAGGATTAAAGTAACACCTAAATTATTCAATATCCACGATTATATATATATATAATCATGTTGTATTACTATCTTAGCTGATTCCCACTTACTCAAACTGCTCTGTTGCTTAAGCTTCAGGCAGGTAGAGAGCTCAGAACTCTTTATTTGAGATTATTATTTATATGTCACATCTGCAAAGCTGTTTTAGCTCACATTATTCCATCTTCTCATTTATGTCTAATGTAAATGCCCTCAATTTTTTTTTTCTTTTTTTTCAATTACACAGCTGAAGAACTGAGGGGTTCTGCTGCTGCAAAAATCCAGGTATGAGAGTCACAGAAGGCTCCATCTCCTGGTCCTTTCCCTACTGTAATGGAAGGGGTAAACATGCACCATCTCAGCTGCCTGCTTTCCTACAAGCCATGGTTCTGCAGATAATTTCGTTTTTGTATTTGTGCTGCTTTTTATTAGTCAGAAAAGCTGTAAAAACTCCTTCATTGCCAAATGAACGTACTGAACCCCAAACATAAATATTTCTTCCTGTCAAATGGGGATGTTTTATCTGAAGGGGTTTGCAATTACCAGGGAAGTTAAAAAAAAGGGAAGAGGAAGAGGAAGAGGAAGAGGAAGAGGAAGAGGAAGAGGAAGAGGAAGAGGAAGAGAAA
>VZTT01042974.1:17534-29428 GCA_013400855.1 Buphagus erythrorhynchus | reverse complement strand
AACAAAAAAAAAAACAAAACAAAACAAAAAAAAATTCCATGAACTCTGAACTTCATAAACATATTTGTCTTCCCAGAAAAGATAAAATTCCATTTGGTTTTATTTTCTACTGGCCAACTGCCTGAGTGCAAATAATATCAATAATAGATCCAGCTGTTTTACTGGGTAAAGATGACCCATCTGGACCCCTTTCAAAATAAAAGTGAATTTAATAACACAGAAGAGAATATTGACATGAAATGTCAGGAATTGGAGCCTGTTTCAGTTGCAGCTGGGACATGTGGACATGGTGCTGTTGGGTTTTGTGACTCTCCTTGTTGTTTGTGACCTCCTTGTCTGTGATTGCTCTGGTTTTATATCTGTGAAATTGCAGGATTTGCTCTACTGAATCCAGAAAATGGGTTGGGATGACTGGGGCTGTGTATAACACAGAGACCTGTGTCCATCTCTGCTTTGTCTCACAAAATTTGTGAGTTTTACCACTGTGGATTTGCAGGGTAGACTTTTATCTCAAGCAAGCACAAACATATTCCTGTGCAGGCTTTCCCAGCTGAGATTGTACAACCCAAGTTCTGAAAAGATAAGAACTCCAAAAATAAGTGTTCTTCAGCTGTGTTTTGCATAACTGTAGTACTAGATGATTACCATATTAAGAAATAAATGTTAATTTTTTGCTACTGTTAAAATAGATTATTAAATGTTGGACCTGCAGGGTGTGTCTCTATGTAACTTGCTTGCTTTTACACTAGCAATCTTAATGAATTCATTAATTACTTAATGGAACTTGAAGATAATAAACCTTCACTAAGAGTTTAATATTAATTATGACTATTATCATCATTATTACTCATTTACTGCAGGAGGGACGGGAGTATGGCTGCTGGTACAGAATATATTGAAGAATTCACAGAATCTCTTAATTCTGTCCTCTGTTTAACTCAGGGCGGTTTCTGGCTGTGATGAGGGAGAAAGAGTTGAATCACAGAAGTGAATTATTCCCTGTTGAAAACTCAACAGTGTGTACAACACTTCATGACCAGGCTATTTCTTGCTGCCTCTAATCTCTCCTGGTACTCTACTCTCTTGATGTTGCAGTCCTGAATTATTTCTTGATTTCTTTAATTACAGACCCTGTTATATCCAGCTTCCTTTCTGCTCGTGCTGTAGTTATTATTCTCTTTAACCCTGTAAGCTCCCCTTGGGGTCTGCCTTCATTTTGGCACTTGCAGGGCTGTGTATTCTGATTTCACTGATAAATCAGATGTCAGTGGCATTCAGTGGCACAGGTCTGGCAGGAGGAGGTCACCAATTGACTTTCTGAGCAGGGGTTTATGTTTCTGTGAACTACACGGGCACAATTCTGCTTTTTCCTTTGCCCATGATCCATCTGTGAAAAGCTAGCATGGGAATTGGCAGCTCTGGCCATGTCCATGGATGCAGATGAGGAGGGACATGGCTCCTGTCTCTTCAGTACCCAAGGATTTCCATTCCCTGAATGTACAATGTACAACCCCATCAGCTGTGTCACCTCTTTCTTTTGTGGCACCAGATCTGAGTGCAGAGACCAGCAAAGGGGTTTTGAGTATCCAGCTCTCTGCCACTCTGGGCTCAGGTTGTGCTCAGATCTGGACTAGGTTCTTCCAGAGGGGTAATTTCTGAGGGAGGCTGAAATATAGAATATATGGAATATAGAATCACCAAATCACAGGATGGTTTGGGCTGGAAGAGACCTCAGAGTCCCTCTGGTTCCAAACCCCTGCCATGGGCAGGGACATCCTCCACTGTCCCAGGCTGACCCAAGCCCTGTCCAGCCTGGCCTTGTATTTTTGCAGGCATATATGTGTTTTTCTTCTTTGCATTTCTAAAAATTGTGTTTTTTAAAACCACATCAGGGCATAAATTAAAAAAATAAAATAAATAAGTGCTAGCAGAAACCCCACAGGCCAAGTAATATTCAAAGATTCCCATGATTTTCCCCCCCAGCTGATTTAATTGGCTGTTTGACCACTTCTGTGCTTGGCAGACACTTTTAGTCATATTCATTATGCAAGAAAACAGCCAAGTGCCTCTTACACAGAAGTTGAAACATATATTGAGAATTTGTTGTTATTTTTCTTTAAGTACCATAAAACATGGATGAATTCTAACAAAGAGGTAAATGTATCTGAATAAAATTATTCCTGTGTATGTCAAGTTGATATAGCAGTTGCCATGGTAAACAAACATTGTACATAAATACTTAAATAAATAATTGTATATTTAGAAGGGTAGCAAGCTGTTAACCAAGATTTAGACACTGATAAACAAACCCTGTAGAGAATCCTGGTGCTTTCAACTGTCTATATATCTATTCAATTAGTGAACTTACAATTCAATAAATTGTTCCAGCCTTTAATTGGAGGTTGGACATGCAGGCAAAGGAGCAAAAATAACAATAAGCATCATAGATAGTTTTAAAAGAGAGAAAAAAACAACTATTCTGAATCCATACAGCTTGCCCTTACATTATTATCTGTTTTCTCCTGAGACTATGGCAATAAAATGGAAAATAAAATTTAGGTTGAGTTGCAAATCCAAAGGTTTTGACGACGAGTTAAATCAACTATTTCAACACCAATTATTATAGTCTTTTCAAGAAAACCAGACCCTGAATATTTTTTTGTTAGTCTCAAAGAAAATTAAGTGCATCTCTGTTTAGATTATGGGGGAGGGCAGCATTCCAGCTACAGACAGAAGGGGAGGTCAGAGTGACTGAAAGGATTTGGGGCTAAAAACAAACAAAATGAATGATTCGGATGTTATATCACAGCATTTCAAAATAGTAGTTTTTGCAGTCATTCATAAACATCAGTGTTTTAATTAAACATTTTGTTCCAAGGCCAGTCTGGGCCTGTAGCATTTTGAATGCACCTTTTGGTTTTAACTGTGCTTAGCTCTCAAGGATTCCCTCCTCCCTCCAAGTCCCATCTCGCCAGGCTATCCTGAGGCAGGTAGGGTTTGTCCCTCTGTCCTTAAACAAAACACGTACTCACTGCAATTCAAAAGGTGAAAGAACTAAATTTTAATTTCTGACTCCATATATATAACTTTCCAAAGGTGACAGTGGATTGGAGGGTGACAGTGCCACCTCTCCAACGACACTGAACAAACTAACAGTCCATCAGCTTTCTCTACCTACATAAAAGAATAAAAAACAATGAGTTGTTTACAAAAAATGTGTGAGAAAGTTGGAGACAAGAATAAAAACATCAGAAGGCATTGAATATCTTAAAAAATCAGAGCGACATACCTCATTGCTTCTCTCATTTAGCTATGGCACAATAAGGAATAATTGCCATTAAAAGCTCATTAAAATAACTTCCCAGTGTAGGACCAGCAGCCCCACACTCCTTCCTGCTAAGAACCTGCCAGGGGGTTTGTGCAGGTGAGAATGTGACCTGCATGTCCTCCTGCCCTATTTGGGATTTAAATGAGCACCAGGACTGCATCCCGTGTGCTTCTAATGAGTTCATTTCATAATTAATGACCATACATCATCATCAGTGCAGTTGTATTTTTTCGTGGTTCTGTGTGGTCACTCACAGAATCCATCATTGAACCTTGTATTTTCTGTAAAAGAAGGTTTCTGCAGCAAAAGGAATAATTGTTAATCAGGTGAGGTGTTGAGGATTAATGTCTGTCTGATGATCTGTCCTGTGCTGAGTCATTGTCCTTACAGCCCAAAGAATCTGGAAAAGTTAAATGACTCCTTGCTTTCTGTCTTTGCATAGGTCACAACTCAGTTTCATCTGTTTCCTTTTTGGTTGGTTTTGTTTTTAACATAGAATAGATAACCACCAACTTGAACCAGTTTGTTTTACTTGCTCCATCCAATTTTTTGTTCTTTTTAATTGTTCCCAATTCAGGGAAAAATTAGATATCTCTTCTCAAACACAATTGAGGTCCCCTAGAATAGTTCAGAAGGAATTTTGCCAGAAACTTGATAACCATAAATGCCACAAAAAGCTACCTTCCATTCTGTAGCATCTGATGAATAGCTCGGGGAAATAAATAAAGAAATTGCTGCTAAATAACAATAAACTAATTAATTGCTGTTTGTGTTTTCTTTCCAGGACATAAGAAACTCATTTAGAGCTGCCATTTCTTGTTGGGTAAATACATTCTGAGAATAATAAATGTATAAGATTATTCACTGTTCAGAGTAAATACATGATTAGTAGTTGTCAAAATGCACATTTCTCCACAACAATAGGGCCCAGCAGCTGCTTTGTGTGCTGTGCCAAGGCTTGCTCAGGATCTGCTCGGTTCATGGCCCACTGGAGCAGGAGACAAACACAATTCCCTCACTGCCATCAGACTGTGCAGTCTCAGAGGGTGCCAGGTGTCTCTGGCATGGGAGCACTGAGTCCTCTGGCAGGAAAAATCCCTGCAAAGCCAACAAGAGCAGTGCCTGGGCTGGGAGGGATGTTCCAGGCTGCAGGCAGGGAGGTGGAGGTGGGGACTGGGTTATTAATGTGAGAACTGCCTTGGCTGAGAGGACAGGGAGTGCTTTTAATCAGCATTTTTAATATGTAATCCAGAGCTTTGTTGTTCTGCACGCTTGGTGTAGCTCAGGTGTATCCACTGACACCAAAAATTTAATATTTCATGGGAAGAGGTTCCCATCAACCATGAAAATAAACCAACCCAGGTGTGCCATGGGGGACAGGTGGAGAGGCTTTACTGGACTGCCCTGCTCAGTTCTAGGAACAGCAAGAGATCCAATGGAAGCTTTTGAAATATTCCCCCAGCTTTAATTTCTCTAAGGAATTTCTCATCAGCATTAAGGTTTTGTCTTAAATAAAACACGTCCCTTTCAGAAAAACTACACTGGAGAAACTGGTATCATTAATTACGCTTTTCTTTATTGAGAGAAATGGATTTATTGAGGGAAGTGATTTATTGGACATGCTAAGATTAATCTACCTTTTCGTGGTGTTTATCTGCACAAATCATAGGAAGGAGTGAAAACACCTGGAAATGCTTCAAAAGTCTTAAAATTCTATCACATAATTTGGCGTTTCCTTTGATAAAGGAGGTAAATTCGAGAAGAAAAAAAAAAAGAGGAGCAACTTCAGGTGAATCTTCCACTGTTTTAGGTGGTTTTTGACATAATGGTGTGGTGTTTTTGAAGATCTGCAGCTCCACAACTTGTCTGGTCTTTGGGTAGTTTAACAAAAATACGAGTATTGTGTGTATTCTGTATTTCAGGTTGAGTGGCTAAGCAGGTTTAGAATGGTAGATTTGCTTTGTTAACTCTTGGCAATTTTTTTCTCATTTCGAAAAGCAGGGTATTTTTTTGGCATTGAGTCCAAAATCAAGTGGTTTGTTTTTGTTTTTTCTTCTTTTAGTTGGGATCTTTTTTTTTTCCAAATTGTTCTAAAACATCTTAAATTATGAGATTTGTTACATCAATGCACATTGATTACTACATGTAGGCTCCTGTTTCAAGCTAAATTTCAGCTTGATGGAATCTTTTATGGTTGTTACATATTAAAACTTCTTAAAACAAATAGAAAAATAGAAAACAAAATCATCTTAGAAACAAGCAAGCAGTAGTGCGAGTATGATCACACAAATACATGTACAGGAGGTAAAAGTGAGATGAGGATGTGATGTTTACTTCTCCAAATCAAGTTGTGATATCTAACTCTCAATTTGGTCACTCTTTGAGTTTCTCTGGTTTTCCTGGTGAGCTCTTCCTTCCCCTGTGCATAAACTCTTGGGCACAGGGATATTAATCAAGAGAAATTGTGTATTTTTAAGTGTCACAGCAGCTGCCAGGACAGAATCAGAGGGAACAGTGACACCAAATCTTTGATTTCCTTAGGACAAAAGTCATGGCATGGGAAGATCCTCAAGTTAATGCAGAAGTAATTAACCCAGCTACAGCCAGGCTAAAGACATTGCTGAAAACCTGAGCACTTTCCAAAGAAGGGATAAAAATTCTTATTCTGTGTGTGATGCTGGTTTTCCAGTACCTTGTGTTGGGAAGGTATTCAAAAATTAGAACCTTTTTTTTCTTTTTTTTTTTGGCAAAGTAATCTTGCAAATAGCAGGAGAGAAAAATATTATAGTCTCTGAAAATTTTGTTTACTGTAGCGATCTGGGACAAGTAGTGTTTGCATATTGCATTACCATCTAAGAGTAATGGCATATTTACTACACTGATACTAAAAGCAAACACTTTAATATTTGTAGTTATGGTTTCCATTTTTGCCTTTCTCTTTCCCGAGGCACCAGCAAGAAAAGAGATGAGAATTAGAAAAAGTATTGCTTTATGAAAAATTGCAAGGGCTGTAAATTACAAGTGTTGCTGGAGTTCCCTTGAATTATTCAGTGTTTTTTAAGGTTTTATGCTCTGTGTACAACAGTGTCTATGTTTATTTGATCTATTATTTTTATATAGTTGTCTGACACTTCTTTATGAAAAAGAATAAAAGATGTGAAGCTTATCCACAATGTCAAATTTTTATCATGTCCAAACGTTTTATGGTTCTGCATGTTTCAGATCAAAGAATTCTAGGTTATTTTTTTGCTTATTTGATTTAATCTTACCAACAGTAACAGTATTTTAGAGCACATTTTGCATATACATTTGGAAAATGAAGTGAGAAGCTTAATTGTTATTTTTTAGCACAATATTTATTCTCTAAAAAGATTTTGAGGCGGATAGCTTTTTTTCAGACTCTGATTTTCTGTTGAATAAAGAAGTAGTAGTAAAACATTTATAGGAAATCTTGTTTTGCTAATACATTTACAAGGGAACTCAGAGCTTGTTCTGGGAGGGAGCAGTAGTGAGGAATGTTAACTTGACTTTCTAACAGTATGCACTGATGATCTATATATATTTTTTACCTAGTTCCAGCAGTTATAACAGGTACAATACAACTTTTGGTTCTGGGGATGTCTTTATTTTGTTTGCTGGCTGTATTTTACCATTTTATGACTGTGCAGTTTAGTGCTCCATTTATCCCAGCTCAGGCTTTGGTGTTGTAATTCTGTCTCTACACCCAAAAATCTCAGGATACTCCTGAATATCTTTTCCTGTGTCAAATTTTACTCAGTTTTGAAATATGTGTTTATTTGCAGAAAATTTGCATTATTTTAAGCTTTAGAATCAGTATCTATTGCATTCAGTATATTCCACAAACCAGATTCAGGGAATACAGTACCTGTTGTATGAAGTTGTATAAAATTAGATCATATATGGAATTGGTTGGAAAATCAGTGTTTTCAGCAGTGGGCAGGAAGGCATTTTTGTTTCCTTTGGTGTTTACTCTTTTTGGATTATTTCTGGGGATGTCTCACCTCTGCTGTAACTTTTATCAGCCTTCATGAATCTTGCTCCTGCTTGTACCAACACACCCACAGCTTTTCACTTGATAGGAAAATATACAGGTCCCAAATGCTTCCTCAAGGAAAACTCCTGGGGACTGGAGTTCCACAGATTACACAGCCTTTTCCAGTTTATCACATACAGAAACATTCCCAAAATAACTTATTTATAAAGAAAGAGCCTGAGACTGTTCAGTTAGGGGGAAATCTGCCACTTGCTTTTAGAGGCAATAAAGGAGGATTCTTTGGGGAGAGCAATAGAGGAAATGGAAGTAGATTGACTATATGCACCTGCAAGAAAAACTGCCAGGAATAAAAGTGTTACACAGAGCTCTGCTATCCCCTGTGACAGACAAAGGACTGTGCTGGAGAAATATTGAATCAACATTGCTCCCAGCAAACCTGATGTGTGACAGTTTTCCAGTTTCTCTTCTAGCCCTGAAAAATATATATTTTTTTTGGCTAATGGTAATGCAGGAATGGAGTTTTATGTCACCCACACATTGTTCAGGAAGGAAATCTCTGTATTTCACATTTCCAGTGACCATCTAAATACATTTCTTTAGTAATTCAAGCTTTGCAGAGAGTTAATGTAATGGAATATATAGAGTTTATGTATATGTTTATGGAATTCCCTCTGTGATCCCCCATTAGTGCTGCACTTGTGTTATTTCTGCTGCCTCTTTTTGTCAAGTGAACTGAATTGTCTCATGGAAGCAGAGATTNGTCTCATGAAAGCAGAGATTTCTTTCTGCCTCCTGTCTGCAGGATTTTTTTTAGATTCATCTGTCCTAAATTGCCTATGCACTTAATCTGGATTTTTAGAAAAATGCTTGACCCAAATCTGCTGCTTTGGTAAAAACGAGAATCATGTGACTTGGCTCTCTTGCCTATTTGGGGTTAGAAAATCCTCAGTAATTAGCATCCTGATGTGTGTTGGAATATATGAAATACGTAAAATTTTGATCAATCAAGAGAATGCTCATCTTATAACCACCTAAAACCTTTCTATGTGAATGCAAATTCACATATCCTGCTATGATTCTTAAATATATATATATATATATATTTGTAATGTGACTTTGGCATCATTTTTCTAAATCTTCCTTTATTGTCTCCCCTCCCACAAAATGTTATAACAGAAAATTTATAGAGATTTAAATGAATATTGGTTCATAGACTCAGTTTCTTTAGACAGTACATGAGATACACATTAATTTAAACAACATTTTTATTTAATAATTACAGTTGATAGATGGGCNTTAATAATTCCAGTTGATATATGGGCAGTATTTGTGTAATTTACTTTCCTGTCTTTGTAGAAGCACTATTTGGAAGGATGTGTGATTATGTAGAAATGTAATTTAAGTACTTAAAAAAAAAATAAAAGCTCACCAATTTGACACTGATAATTGATCAATTAGAAGAAAACTACATAGGAAAATGAAATCATAATTGGAAAATGAGTGATAGTAAAAATCTTAATCTGCTTTTATGGACTTGTAGTGAAAATAAGTTTTATTTTCGTAAGACACATGCTGGAGATGAGTTTGGGGAATGTGTCTTACTGTATGTAATTGATCAATGGCTGAACATTCAGAACCTCAGAGAGATTTTCAAATCCTACAGGACTGATAAAATTATCACCCAAATGCAGAATTAATGCTTACTGAGGAACATCTCCAAGGAGAATGTCTATTTTCATTCCTTACTGAAAAGTTAGGGGCTGAGTTTCCCTCAGGTGAGCTGCAGGGGAGCCAAGGCATTCCACATTTACATCCTGGATTCACAGGGACTCCTTCAAAAGGGAAAAGCTGTGCAGTTATTGCTGGCTGTCACTCATCTCAGGGCAGAGTGGGGTTCCCCAGCCAAAACAGAACTGGTGTCTCACTGATTTGTGTGTTGGATAATTGCAGGAAAGCTCCAGCCTGCAAAACCTGCAGTTCTGTGTCTAAACTCACATTCTGGTGGGTATTTCCTTTTGTCTGAGCTGGAGTTTGGTGGGGCTCTCCTGAGGAGTGAGCTGTCAGAGTTTCTGCCTCCTTTTCCCTCTGCTGGAGCTTTGTCACCTTTGGGAGCTGGCCCAGCCCCACTGACTGAGCCACAGCAAATCCATCAGCCACTCTCTGCTCTGGCTTTGCCTATTTTCAGGGAAAGAGTGGATAGAAATTCTTCTATCTCACACACAAAAGGGTGAAGTACTGCCTGCCTTATACAATCCAGCTCAGAATATGGCCTCTCTGAATGCTGTAGGAAAGAAAAATAGAAGAGGCTTTGCTGGGAATTTATTTTTGAAAGGCACTTAACCCTCTGTCTTACCCTGCAAATAGAACTGAACATCCTTTATCTCAGTTTTAGTACAATATTGATTCTGAACTGCAACCATCCAAAACTAAAATGTGTTATTTTATAAAAATTAAGGGCAATCAAAAGTAAAGTCAGCCCTCCAGCCAGAGAAGAACCAATTGACTCAGATCCATGTTTAGGGCAGTGCCTGTTTTTTTGTATTTTTTCTTGCCTGTTGTGAAATTGTTGGGACCCACACATGCAACCTTAAAAATTGTTATCGAAAATCTCAATCCTGGTTTTATTTCTGCAGATTCCATTTCTTTCTCTAGGTTACATTATTGAATTCCTGCCACAATTTGCTCTGAGTCCAAATTCATGTTTGCACCTTTCTGTTTCCTTGGATAGCAGAGCAGGTGTGGGGATGGAGATCCCTGCCAGGTAATGCAGGTAAATTTAATGAAACAGTAAATGAAATCTATAACCACTGCACAGAGGTGCAAAGAGGGATTATTGCTTGTGCTTCCCCTCTTTTTCCTGGAACTGCTGGTAAGGACATGAGCAGGCTCAGTGTAGAGTGGATATTTCTGCAGCAATTTTAGATTTGCTGGGAAATGGTTTTTTTTGTGAAGAATATTTGGAAACTGCTCTTGCTGCAAGAGTGGAAAGAAGAATAAATAAGTCAATAAAGGCCACAGGACAAGAATCCACTTTGGGGAGAACTTGGCAAGTTTGTCAGAGTTTCTGTATCAGCTTTAGGCAAGGTGGTGAGAGGGAAAGTGCAAATTAGGTAATCCCATTTTCAGCAGAGGGGAAAACAGAATCCAGCAGTTTGGCCAAGTTCTGGTTATGATGGAAAGATTCACAGATTTGCAAATTTCTTTGTCTTGTGACACATATTGTCATTTTTAGATTTATAGTAAGATGTAAAACCTGAGTAATATCTCTTAAAATAAATTCGTAATTTATTTTTGCACAGAAGAGCAAAACGATTCTTTTTAAACTCCAGCACGAAGAAATGACCAGATTAAGGATACAATAAATCTATTTTTTCATTATTCTGACAAAACAAGTAACATTTAATACTGGCAGCATGAGGGCTGAACATTAAGTGCTGCACGCAATACAAAACTCATTACAGAACCATTCAGCATCTTTATATATCTAAATAAATATCCATCCTGCACCTCCTGGTGCTGATCCCTCTGTGTCCCTGCTGTATGGTTTGCACTTAGCATTGGGCATGTGGATAATGTCCTTGAAAGAAACACTAAATCTTTGTGAATAAGCCCCAAAACAGAGCTCCCACTGCTCAGAGCATCTCCACCCCCTGAACTTTCTGTGAGCACATTTCAGTGCTGAGCCCCAGGACCTGCACTCAGTCACTGTTTAATACATTAAATCACATTCCTGATTTCCAAAGTGCCATGCCTATAATTTATCTAACGAGACACACTTTCATAATCCATCAAGATTTGATGGCAGCTTTTAAAATTAGAACCATTAGAATATCTCAGAAGTTTCCCTTCATGCATACCTTTTCCTGTTGCCCCGTTCATTCATTTTTATGTCTTGGAAAATAAATGTTCAACTGATTTGTCTTAGTCCTATCGTTCAGTTTAAAAATGGGGCTTATAAAAAAAAGATGGACAAAGAGGCCTTTTTGCCAAGGCCTGTAGTGACAGTTCAAGGAGCAACAGTTTTAAAGTGAAAGAAGGTAAATTTTGGTTGGATATAAGGAAGAAATTCTCCTCTGTGAGAGTGGTGAGGGCCTGGCAGAGGTTGCCTAGAAAAGCTGTGGCTGCCCATAAATATCAGTTTTTTCTTATGCAGGTGACTTAGATGATGTCTCTTCATTTTCTTAGCAGAATTCCAGATGGAATTTCAATATTTGAACAGGTCTGAAACACAGGTTTACCTGATATAATTACTGCTTTTGATCCTAGCACAGGGAGGCATCACTGGCATTTTCTAAGAAGCCAAATTCTGCTTTAGTGTGAATATAATTGTTCTGATTAGTGTCACTGTGAAAATAAGTTCTGATTAACTTCACTGTGGAAATAAAGGGAAGCTCATGATTTTGATAATTCTAGGATTCCTCTGATCCTGAATTTAATTTAAGGCAGTGTAATTTCACCTGGATAAGGAATGAAGAATGTTTTCTCCCAAGTGTTGTTGAGAGAAAATGTTTTTATTCTGTGACCTCTTTCACAGAATGCTTACTGTAGATA
>VZTT01042974.1:1185-17136 GCA_013400855.1 Buphagus erythrorhynchus | reverse complement strand
GTGATTTCTCATTATTATGAGAGTAGAAATGAAGCCATATTTTGTGTTACTGTACTGATGTGATCAGAGCATCACCTGACATCCTTCACTTGCATTCCTCAGGTGGGAAGCTCCTTTCCTAAGCACAAAATGAAAACTCTTCCAAATAGTTTCAGAGTAGGAATTAACAATGCAGCCATATATATGTAAATTTTATGCATTTAGAACAATCTCATGAAGTAAAACAAATGTGTCTGATAGGAAAACTCAACTAGAAAAGATTGGTGTATCTCTTGTCTCTTGTTGATTGCTAATGGAGCACTTTCATGTTCTGAATTCACATCACCGAGCTATTATTTTGACAGGTCCTAGATGAAATAAACTCCAGATATTTTTTTTTTCCCTTTAAGAAAGTAACTTACAAGAAACAGATTTATTCTCTGCCTTGCTCATAAGTTTCAGGCCCATCAAAAATCCCCTTTTATCTGCCTTCAGATTGTGTTGGTTGTCAGTCTCTTTACAGTGGCTTAGAAAGCATTCAGGCTTGTCAACTTATTGAGAGTAATCTGGATGAGCATAAAGGAATTTCAAACATTTCAAGGACTGCACAATGGTAAGATCCATCTACCAGGAAACCTGAGATAAATTCATATTTACTGGTATGCAAAATAAGGTCATTCAACAACCTGAATCTCTTACAAGCATTTGGAGGTGTCTCACAAAATCTCCAAATGCACTCTGGGTGTCTGCAGGCAGTGCAGGGGAACAAGGACAGTTCCTGATGGGTTTTTTGAGGTTGGGGAATGGGTTTCAAGGCCAAATCCATCCTGGGAAATAGTTGTACTTGATTTTAAAGACCAGATGTCTCTATGGCCTACTTAAAGAAAACATTTTATCAGACTGAAGACAATGTATGGAATGTGACTGTTTGTTAAAATATTTATGCTCTAGGGTGATGGAGTGGAGGTGATTTCATAAGAGTGGAGATCATTCCATAAGAGAATCTAATACACAGTGGTTAATATTGCAGGGGAATATTAATTTCTGCAACAGCATCAGTGGAATTTGTGCTCTTTCCCAATGGTGGGAATTGCTTTGGTGTATAGATCTGTAAAATACACCGTTCTTTCCTACCTCTTGCAAAAATGTGGCATGGTGGGGGAGGTGTTTCTCTCTGCTGGTGATTATCCAGTGTGTGTTTATTGGGTAATCTGCCCAGTTGTGTCAGGCTCTGCTAAAAAAGATAATTTTTAGATGGTATAAAAAAGGCAGAAACCTGACTTAACTCAAAGATACAGGGCAGGAAGAAGGTAATTTTGCCATCATTCCCTCTGGAGGTTGATTATCTCTGAGAGCACAGTTTAATGACTGTGGAATAGTTTTCTCCTTGGAGCCTTTTCAAAACAGTAACTCATTGCTCTTTATCAGACTCCAGAAGAAAGAGGGAGCTTGACATTATTGCTGTTAGAGAGATGTAGGCAAATGGGTTAAGGAACTTCTCCAGCGAGGCTGGTGTAAAACCTGACACAAAAATCCATAAATAAAGCAGTTGATCTACTGGAGGCAGCAGTTTTAAAGCTCATGTTCAATCTGCTGGGCCTTTCTACCTTAATGTGTTGGGATATTGCTTTATCTGGGTGATACTTAATGAGCACAGAGATAAGTACAGACATCCATACAACTAAAATGGAACAGACATATCGTTTTGGGGTTTTTTTGTCATCATATTCTGAATAAATAGTGTTAAATATATGAATTTGCTGAAGAGTAGACCTTTAAAGTGATATATTTAATTTCCTTCCTAACATGCTAGCATGCTGATATCAGGGATATTCATTCAGGTCACTATCTGTGATTTCAGATTCAGGTCTCAGGTGGTGTTTTCAAAGGAGACTGAGGACTCTGAATGGTTCTGCTTTTGGAGAATTTAACTATGATTTTCAGACTGGCTTATGGAAATTTATATATTCATATAAATCAACTTTTTCTGCTCATCTGATGACAGATTCATTGGTTCTGAGTCTGAGAAGAATTTTGGTGGGATGCCCAAGGACTGGAGGTGTGACCCTGTGCATATTTATGGGAGTTTATTACCACTGTGGAGTTTGTTTCTGCTCTTGCCCTATTTAATGCCAAAGTAATTAATCATGTAGGATCCTCAGCAGCACTATGCTTTCAGAATTTATCCTGAAGATGTCACAAAAATAGGGCTTTACTCTCTGTCTATCAGCTCTGTCAAGAGCAATAAAGTTTTCATCATTTCTTTGGGATGAAAGACTTTAATATTAAAGTGTCTTATCAGCATAGCCAAGTTTTATAGAGCCATTACAGACATTCCAAAATTATATGAGCAGGGGTAGTGTGAGAGGAAAGCTGTAGCTGCTGTAGTAGCACAAGATAGTACCACAGAGCTTATTTTAATTTCTAAAAAAAGTTACTCAATAAAGAATTTTAAGAGCTTCTCTTATTTTTTAATTTCAATACAAAAGCTAAAGTCAAAGTAAATGTATAAAAGCCACTTTCCCCACAAAGTAATCTCATCACATTGTAAGTAGTGCTTATTTTTTAATTGGGGCAAATATCATTTTACTGCAACGAGTTTCTTGATTGGAATTAAAGGAAATTTCCATTTTGAGCTGTGAAATGCACAAGCAGAGATGTAAGAAAAGAGAAATTGATGTATTTGTGAAATGAGGGTAGTTCAGTGCATGAAGGAGTGAGATGAGGCTCCTGACATGGAAGTGAACTGAGAAAACTTTGGGATTAACTTTTCCAAGGAGTTTGATTGTTCAAAAAAACCTCTGGGGACCAGTGAACAAAATTTCCTACTGGATGCTCCTTTGAAGATATCACAGCCTTTCTGAAGCAGAAGATTAATGTGGTGTTAGTTTGCTCCATTGTTATTTCCATATTTATTTTTACACCTGGAATTCCAAGAAAAAGGAGCAAACTCTTTTAGGCATTTGAAAAGACTATTAAAAATATTAATTTCTTACTTGAAACAAGTGTTATCAAACTGCTGATGTATTCAAGGGAACAAATAAATCTAATTTATTTGTTTAAAGAACAGCTCAGGTGGAGTGGATGAACAGATTGATTGGAATTTCCAGTAGAGCAGTGGGAACAAAGCAAATCCACAGGATGAAATGGTCTAGATTAATGAAATTATTCTGCTTTGGGGGAAAGCCTATTCAAAATGAAGACAAAAATATATCAATATCATCTTTAAATGCATTTGAACATTTTGGCNTTTTAAATATTATATAACTGATTAAATTTAAAATATTTATATGTATGTGTTGTTCCTGTTTGGTTTACACTATTGGAATTATTCTTGATTTACATTGGGATAAGACTGAACTAAATTCATGAATTCATTTTGAAATAAGCAAATAAAGATATTTTTAAATTCTAAGAATATGTAAATAAAAAGATGGACAAATTAAAAGAAACAGAACTGCCATAGTTAGGGGGAAGAAAATTAAGAGCACTCAGTAGTTTATCTCGAACACAACTGTAAAACTTGAAATCACTTCATTTTGTCATTGCATATGCAACCATTGGTTTAAATTTCCAATAATACTGTTTCTTTGGCTTTGTCAGTTGGAAATCTCATTGCATTTAGGAAGCACAATTTGCTTTTGGGTGCTGCAGTTCCCTCCCAGGGGCTCAGCTCCAGTCTCCCCCTGTGTTCTGTCCAGAGGTGGAGATGTAGAGAAAAGTTTTGGCTTGGGAGCTGAAATTTCAGATACAAATAAATCAGAGCTTTTCTGGAATCTTCCCTTTCCTGCTCTGTTTTCAATTAATGTCTTCATTGTGAAAATAAATGATCACAATGAGAAATACCATTCCTCAAAAAGTGGTCAGAATACCCAACCCTTGCTTTGTACCACGGGTGCTCAGTGAAGTGCAGAACTCTTATGGCTCCATCTGGAAAGAATCTGCAGTAATGAACTCGTGTTGTTGTTTTGCCAATTTAACACTTCATGAAATACTGAAGTGCCTCTTGCATGTGCAGAAAGGATTTCTGTTAGTGATTTTGTGAGAAGCAATTCAAACTGAATACAGTAATTTTGAACTGTTTGTTTAATAATATGAAGAGCAATAATAGCAATCATAAAATCATCTGCACTTGTATTTTAACATGCAGAGAGTCAGGATTGATGCAGGAATCACTCAGTGCCTTCAGCCCTTGGTGTGTGACCACTGGCTCCACCAGGCTGATTTACATCCCTGAATGATTGGACTCTTCAGATCTCCACAGATCCAGACTGTTCATATCAGCTGTGCATTTTGTGTTTACTGTTTTCCAGGGCTGAAAAAATAGCAACAACAAAATAGAGCTGGGGAATATTCGGTTGAATTCTGAATTGAATTCACACGAGCCAGGCTAGTGGCCTTTCAGTTGACTTCAGATTTGCTCTGAAAGTTAAGTTTTACCTGCATGAGACTCATCTTCACTTAAAGTGGGACTAATGTTGATCAGGGTAACATCTTGAGAATCAATGGAATTAAAAAGTGAGAGGAGAATCAAAATTAATGGCTTTAAACATATCACAAACACATAGCACATTCTAGGAGATGATGTGCTTGCTGGCACTCTTGGAACACAGTATCCCAAACTTAATAAATAATTTTCACTGTGTCCAGGATCTGAGCACATCCATGCATTATAACCATGCAAATACAGAAGATCCTTCCATTAGTATGCCACCAGTATTCCATTAAATATTGGAAAAATAAGTTTAGAACCAACTCCTTTTTTGGAAGGACAAAGAATAAATAATATTTTATTTTGTTTGGTTTGGTTGGGGTTTTTTGGGATGTTTTTGGAGTGTAGGTATATTTTAACTCACTAGTTATTTAGCTGATGAGATGACAGAAAAATCCACGTGCCATGTGGATGGTTAGCTTGCATATCCTTTTTGGACTTAAATAAGGACACACCACATGTTCTTCCAGGTATGAATTGTCTTCTTGTAGCCGAGATTTCAGGTTCCATGGCAAGCAGGTTATTGCTAATCACAGCAATTCTGAAGGCTTCCTGAATTCATAATAAATAGTGATGGTATTAGTGATGGTAATGGTAAGGATAGAGTGACTTAAAGGAAAACCTGAAGCTTTTCAGACATTTTCAAAGTCTCTGGGGACATCTTTTGGCCAATGTTCTCCATGGGGACTTTGACTCTCTGGCTTTACTGTGCTGCCCAAGTAAAAGGGCAGGAAATGCCCGTGACAAAGGAGGAATAGAGATGTAAGTGCAGCAGGGAATTCTGGCATGCATCTGACAGCACTGGAACTCTGCTGGCAGTCCCAGATTGGCACCATCTGGATTGCACCACTCGTAATGGGATCATATGTGTACATGCAATTAGTTTATGTCAGTAGCTGTGGGGATTAGATGAAATTATGGAGCAGTAAACACTGCCTTGGAACCAGCCTGATTTTGTAAACTCCACTTGAAAGCCACTCTAATTCTGGCAAGTGCCCCAGGACTGCTGGGCCTAGGGGAGAAAGTGGCACTTTTACACTCACAGCACATCATCCCTTCTGCTGGAGCTGAGCAGCTTCTTGAAGGTAGCTTAGGGAGGTGGTTCTGTTTAAAACTGGAGGAATACAGGGTGGAAAGTCAGAAACTGGAGACAAACTGATATAAAGGAGTAGTGAGAATGATGACCAGTGGACCTAAAAGAGTCACAAGAGAGGGAACAAAGGCCAGAAAGATGGGAGAATAAAAAAATCTTTAGAGCTGCTTTTCTTTATTAGTGTGAGAATTCCTGGCAGAGATGTGTAGCCAGAGGAATTTTTAGCTGATGTCTGCTTTCTTCTCTTCAGTGAATTAGCCTGAAATCCACCGTGTGGATTAACATGGGGGCTTTTCCTAATTATATTGACAATTATTCAGTGACTGTTTTCATGCAATAAAAATCAGTCTGGAGTAAACTTGGAGGCTGAGTTGCTCTTCCCAAAGGAGAACAGGTGAAATTCTGAGATGATGTCAGTACTGCAGCAACTGATGTTGACATTAAATCTCTCTCAGTGTTGAAATGACTCACAATGCACATCCAAATTGAAATCTCCTATGAAATTGTTCTGCTTACCTCTGGGGCTCACAGGACTGCTCCCTGTGTTCTTTCCAATCTGTCAGAAACTCAACATCTTTATTATGCATGTTGGGCTTTGTTTTAAATGGAAAATGGAAAATAGAAGGGAAGAAAATGCTGCTCTTTCATGCAGGTAAGGTTCCCTCAGTGAATAAACCCCCTTGGCTTCTGGTCTCTCAGAGAAACAGTGTGTCTGCATGTAAAAATAGTCTGAAAATATTCAGTTTGGGGATCCAGGAAATGAACACACAGATGTGCACACAAACACACAAAGAATAGTTTTCAAAGAATTATTGGCAAACAACGTAAGCAAATCTTTGGACATCAAATACTGTAGATATTGATTTTTTCAGGAGGCTGAGGACTTAAATGAGTGTTTGTTTTTCTGTGTTATGATACGTGGCTCTGATACTTAGAGAAGTATGAGTATATAAGAAAATTTCTAGAGACTATTTCTGAGTAACAGTTCTAGTTTTTTCTGCACTAGATTTTTGATATAAGTTCCATCTCTGATTAAGCACTAAATGTTTTTTATTTTAAATTGTATCCTATGAAGTTATAAAATTATTTCCTTTCATTTCTTCTCAGATAGTGAATTAAAGAGGTAAAAATAAGCTCAAATTAAAGAAACAAAGGGAGGGTTCAGTTCAAAAATTACCATAATATATTACAAACAATATAACCTCTCCAACTTAAAAGCCACATTGCTAAAAAGTTCCACATCATAATTGTATGGAACCTTTGTTCCAGAGAGAGCTCTTTCCTAAATTGTATCAGCAGTGATCAACCTATATCAGTTGATATCCAAGTAGACCAAAAAGTGTGTGATAAAATTAAAAAAAAAACCAAAAAAACAAACAAACAAAAAAAAAACCAACAAAACAAAACAAAATTAAAAACAAACAAAAAAACCCCAACAAAATAAACCTCATTAACATAATGCCATTTCCATAATTGTTTTCCTGTGATTTTGCTATAAAGCTCTCATTCATTTTTACAAGGTATGCAGAGCTCAGAGTACCTATACACTACTCTATATTTTTACTGCTGTCATGATGAAAAATTGTATTTACTGGGAGAAGTGACATTTTTTGCCTTCTGACAAATTCATGGAAATCTCTTTTTTTACTTGCAAATATTTGCAAAGTAAGAATTGATACCTTAGCACAGATCTGCCTTGTGAGGTGCTATGACACTTTGAAGTTCTTTGATCATTTTGCATAGTTTGTCACACTCCAGGCTGTTTAAATATACTTGGGCATGTTGATAGACTTATAAAACTGGCTAGGAGGGCTGCCTGGGGAGCAGAATTCATTATTCTGGGATGGGATGTAAGAGTTAGAACAAAAGATTGGAAGTTAATAACAAGTATTTGCAAGTTTTACAAGAAAATTTAAACCCAGGTGACACTGCAGTCAAAGCTGAACGCTCAGCTGTCTTTAATGCCATTAAAGAAATCGGGATGCAAATGAAGTGTGTAACCTGAAGTGAGGCAGAATTTCCTGCTGCCAGTGCTCCACTCTGCCTGGCACAATGCACAGCAAAGTCTGGGTGCTGATGAGAAGATTCCTGCAGGGATTTCTGTGCAGCTCTCCCAGCAAACCACAAGGTCAGGGCAGAATGGAGCCGGCTGGTGGGAGTGAATCCATCACCATCACCACTTGCCAGAGTACAGCCAGAGCTTTTTTGGAACATTTCTGTGTGGTGGGGGAGGCTTGGAGACAGCCAGCCCCTGGCAAAAGGGACCTGCTGGGATCCAGTGTGGAGCAGGAGCACAGCTGTGCACTGCTGGCAGGTGTGACTGCAGAGCACACCCGTGAAACATCTGTGCCCTGACCTTCACAAATACAAATCTCCAGATGTGGGAAGGTGCAATCTTTAAACGTTTTCACACTGTAGGGACTGTATTCCCTCCTTATAGAAAATATAGTCCTATCCATAATGTGGTGCTCTGTAGTAATTTGTAGTTTCTGTCAGACTGGGTGCATAAATACATAAATATGGAAAGTATTTGCTTAAAAAGATGCCTGCGGTGCTTTCTCAAACTTGTATTTATCAGTGTTTAGGAGAGGAATAATTAACCAGACAGATTACTTAGCTGTAGTTACATCCTTCACTGAAGAGCTCCAGGTCCTCAGCTCCAAACTGTAAAATTAACTACCAGGCAGTTAAAAATATGTACCTAGCACAGTATTTCATATTTAATGGAAATTCATCAGAAATCCATCAGTCAAAACGGACGTGCAGAAGGAGAAATATTGTTCTGTCACTTTCTAGTTCTTTCTCAGGCTGTGCAGCTGGTGCTGCATCTCTGAAATATCTGTCTGGCTCTGGCATTTGGTGTAACTAAGCTGGTTTGTGCCCTCTGAGAATCTGGACCATGCTCATTAGTGGAATTTGTTTTGCTTTGTTTTACCTCTGGTTATACTCTGATATATAGAACTTGAACAATTAGCCCAGAAGAAGTGTTAGGCAACGTGAAATGTCTCTTCACTTGGAGAAAATGGGTTTTTGTTGCCACCATAAATTTAGTTCACATTTCATGTTCCTCTTGGCATGTTCAAAAGGCACCTTTCTCTTTTCCATAGCAGAGATTGCTTTCCATTGTGGTAAGTGCCTGACTCTGAGTGTGCCCTGCAAAGCTGAAGGATTCCTTCTGCAGGGAAAATGTCTCATCTGAAAATGATCGCCTGCTCTAATTTATAAAAATGTGTCAACATGACTAATTGTCAGATGAGTGGTGAAGCTTATTATGTGCAGCACAGTGCTGAATATCTTCACTGAATACAGCAACATATTTCAGCTGTGGCAGTAACATCTCAAACCCTTTCTCGCAGCAGGTCAGGAAAATAAATGTGATGCTGCTTCAGAATAAATGGCACAAATGGTTCCAAAACACATGACAACTGGCAAATTGATGTTTGTTCTGTTTAAGGACTGAGTCATATTTTAAATATGTATTTCACAGTGGTCGTTTTTGATAGAAATCTTTTCCATTTGTATGCAATTTTGCTAGAACCTTTCTGTAACACTTCTCACTTGTTTTTCTCTGCATTTTCTCAGCCTCCTAGGACAAAAGAGAAGACAATTCTTGAGGGAGAGTTGCAATGAAGCTGTTTCTACTGTGCTGGCATTGCAGTGAAGCTACTAATGAATACATATTCCCCAAGAGATGTAAATCCCAGAGCCGCTTTCCTAGCTCACTGTGTGTTAAGAAGAAAGGGAAAATTAGAAAAGAAAAATTCACCCCTCCACAAAAACAAACAGGAAAAAAAATTCCAGCTTCCTGTTACTTTAGAGATGAATCTAAGAAGAATAATGGTGTCTCAGTGGAGGGCTGTCAGCAGGGATCAAAGAGCTGGTGGAATGGACTCCAGTCTGCCTCCACTTTGCCTTTCACCCTCTCACTTTTAGAAAGTGTCTCTCAGCACTCATTGGCTTCAGTAGAATTTGAAGTTTTCACAAAATATTTAAAAATAAGTGCTCTTTTGGGTTTTTGCATGGTTTTCCCATTAGGTGGCAAGTTAAGAATCTGATCATAAAAATACAACAAATCGTTTTCTCAAATCTTCTTTTTTATTCCCCATATTAATATTTTTTTTCCTTTTAATCACATCTAAACTACTTTCATTCCCATTAACATTCCAAAGGTTTCTCCTCAGCATTCCCATTTCTTTACAGCCTTCCAAATGAGGCCTGTCACTCATGTCCCCCTTGTTGCTGTACAGATAAGATCATCCTGCATGCAGAGATTGATGCTCTGCATAGTCAATTTTATGGCACACTTAGGAGTCTCTAAACTTGTGTGACCTTACCTGTAGCCGTGAGGAGAAAAGTTTAAAAAAGTCCAAAGCACTCTTCCTGTGGTCTGTACATGCAGGGAGGTCACAGTCTGGCACTTATAAAGGTGTGGTGAGGCAGAAGTAGATGAGGGAATTTGGGATGGAAATGGAAAATGGTTGAGCATTGGCAGCTATTTTAAGTGGGAGTTCAGAGACCTTTGAGACAGGACCATTCTGATAAAATCTTGTTTTCTCTAAAGATGACAGGCCTTGGAATCCAAAGCATTTCACACTAATGCCTTTTATTTCTAGGTGAGAAGGTCCTCAGCATCTTTATTTTCTCTGTATGATCTAAGACTGTCTAGGAGCTTTTATCAAAGCGTTAGTCTTAGAAATTATTTTCACTTCTGGAAGGAGATACTGTGATATTTACACATCAGGGCTATTAAAATATAACTCAGATTAACTCTATAAAGTGTCAAACCCAAGCCTCCTTCCCATGGAGTTTTCAAAAGCTGTCACCAGTGCACTCTAAAGGAATCCAGCTTCTCCAAAAGTTCTGTTATGATATTTCTCCTAGCAAGCTGTTGTCAAAAAGCAATTTAACAACTGTACAAATTAATTGCTGCTGTGATATTTCATCTGGAGGGACTATCAGGGAACTCAATCTCAGGAATTTCTCAGTATCTTGCTGAATTAACCCCATTTGCTTTGCCACCTGCATGGCTTGGTAAAGTCCCAGGTTGCCATTTCCTTGCCTCATCAGTTCCCCATATTAATATTCCTCTCATCTGAAAACCATCTCTTCATTCCATACCCAGGTTTTCTCCTTGTGCTAGTGGTTGCTTTTAGGTTTAACCTTTTAAATTCTATTTTTATTCAGCTGTGTGAGCAAATCAACTATTTGGATAAAAGGACAAAGAAATGAATACTTTGTTTGTTTGTCTTTTACTACAGAGCACAGCATGATCCATTTAGTAATTCCTGCTAGGCAGAACAGTTTATTACTCTAAAACTCAAAACTTTTGCTATCAATAAACTTTTAAAACTGCTTAACTGAACTTGACCTCATTTTATTAGATTGGAAATCAATCTATAATTGATTTATACGAATTGATTGATATAAATGATAATTGTTTCAATAATCTTGAAACACCAGGGTTTCTCCTTAATTTTTAAATATTTAGAGGTTGATTTGGGACAGACTGAGATACCCAAAAACCAAAATGTGTGTTGAAATCCAGATTATAAAGGATGAAATGTGGCAACAAATCCTGACAGAGCTTCACATGCATAGGAAAATCATTGATACCATAAAGGCAAACAGGAATCTCAGCTCTGTGCCTGCTGCATGAATTATTTCCTTTTTCTAAACCCTCACACTTTTAATAATGAATGTGTCTGTTTGTTAGAAATCCATAACTCTGGAAAGAAAGAATCCCTCTATGTCACTTTCCAAGGAATAATAGGGATCTTCACACTGGACATCATCTTATAATCACAGCAAGACTAAAAGCTTTAAATTGGCCCTGTCATGCCTGGTCCTTTAGGACCCAAATGCTGTGGTGTAATATTGAAAGCAATATGTTCTTTAGCAGGTGCACGATTTTCCTTAGTCAGTGGACCATTGACTTGCTCTCCATAAGTTCAATTTTTCTTCAGAGATCTCTAAAGCCCCGATCACATTAAAGGTCTCAGTAGAGAACACCCCAATGTCTATTAAATTTAACAATAACAAGTCCCCAGATGAAAGCAATTAAGCTGAGAGGATTTACAGACAGTTCCTGAGGATGCCTTTTGCTCTTTTCAGAGAGAAAGCACTCGGGCAGCAAAGTAAATATGAAGGGAAAATAAAAAAAAACCAACCAAAATGTTTGCTCTAAACATCCCACATCCTACCTGACAGAATATCTGCCAGCTCAGAGGCTGATGATGCATTTCTTGCTGGCTCAGGTCTCTGGAAATGGCCCTCATGTGTGCATTGAGATGAGTGTGGCACATGTAGGAATGTACAGATTATCTGTCCTTGGTGTTTGCTGGAATCCATAGGCACAGGAGAAAGGAAGAACACAGAGGTAGCATCAGAGGTACTGCCAAAAATGTGCTGTCAGGCTGAGATTTTTCAGTACATTTTTCAATTTTTTTTTGGTGGGATAACTGGCTCACTGCACAGAGTATTTCTCAAAGTTTGGTTCATCTTGCTTGCTCATGGTTCTTTTAAAAATAAAAATCCTCTTCATGAAAAAATCATTTTCATAATTATTATTTTATATGAGCTAACACAGTTTTATGGTTATGCATATGTAATGGGAAGTGGTTATTCTTGACTCTTGTTAGAGAGCTAGAATTAATTTCCCCACTCTCACAGTTTCTATAGTAACTTCAGTGGAAATTGCCTATTTGGATATTTTTATTCTGAAAGAACTAGAATTTTCAATGTCACTTCAGTTGCTTCCAGAGTGATGCATGTTAGAAGAAGGGATGCACAGAGAGCAACATCTCACCTGAGTTATCTATTGATTTACCAACAGCATTTTCCACTTGTATCCTGCCTCTGGAGTATTTCACTGAGGTAAAGTTCCACAGGTTCAGCCAAAAATGTGGCTGGAGAGAGGACAGGCAAAGGAAAGTCACTTGGAACTTTTCCTCACTTTGGAAAAACCCTCTGAGATTTGTGTCAGAATGAACCAGGTGGGTTTAGGTGGCTTGAGGTGACACTTTTGGAAAGACAACAGTGTCAAGGACTTTCTGTCATCTTGCTGGTTTATAAGAAAATCATACACATTGCACAGTATTTAGAGCTTTATCTCAAGGTAGATGAAGCAAAGACAAAAACATGTCTCTGACCCACTCCTCTTTTTTCTCAGAAAAAAATAGAATGTATTGGATTTTTTAAAATATTATTTATATTTATATATCATGAATGGGTGGGGCATCTGTCAGCAGACCTGCTGAAGAGTTATCAAGCCTTCCCCTGTAGGAGAGGAGACTGGAGCTGCAGTTTCCATGTGGAGGAAGATGTTTGTGAGTCTCTGAGCTCTGGAAATCCTGGACACCAGTGCAGCTTAAATGACTCCTTTACAAAAGTTAGAAATCTGAGCTGACAAGTGGATGTTCCAGTATTATCCACATAATTCATTGTTTTCTGGGAAGAGTCCCAGTGCTAGGGAAGCTGATTATTTTTTAATCCTTTGAAGGCATCAGCCCTTTCTTGGACTGCAGTGGGAAATAATTGTGCTTTCCAGTTTATTTTAAAGCCTTTTTCTGGTTAGGTGAACTTTTTATCACCTATTCAACTCCTTTATCAATGTAATTAGACACTCTGGCTCCAGGTTAAGAGATAGGCCATTTTCCCTAAGATAATATGAAGCAACTTCCTGATGTCATGTTTTGTTAAGTCAGTGTTTGGAAATCTGGATTGTATTTTCCTCAGATGTCAGCAAATGAATCTCTTCTGACTGAGTTCATTAGATGGTATAGTTGAAATGCTATTTAAGCACCAAATCCCAGAGATAAAATGATGATGTTTTTGGTAATAAGGAGGATGGAAAGGAATTCAAAAAGGCAGCTGTTCTCATACATTACAAAGAATCAATATTTAAATCAAAGCAGATGATCTGAGTTCATTCAACTCAGAACCACATGTTAGCAGGAGTTATTTTGAGGATCAATGCTGCAAAGTAAAAATGGTGCTTGAAACCAAAAAAAGAAAATAAATCCACAGGTGCTCGTTATGATTTTAATCTTATTCAGGATTTCTCATTGTGTTGTCCTAGAAGTTTAAATCATTGTTAAAGATCCATTTCCTTTAAAACTTCAGCACTATTTTGAAAGGAAGTTTAATTCTGTCACTTCAGAGTGCTGAAGAGTAAGAAGAAGAAAAGGACGTTTTGTAGAAAAAAGTGATGTCAACTGAAATTACATTTTCAGTTTCCTTTTGCTTCCTAAATTTTCTTTTAATACTTTTTTTTTTTAATTAGCAAATGTCTCATTAGCTATGTAGTGGATTGTTTTATGTCTGAGCATTTGTAAGGAAATCAAAGAAGATAAAAAGGGAAGAAAGTGATATTCTTCTCATCAAATAGTTCATAGTTAGGGTACTCAGTCAGCAAACAAGAGAAATAAGTTTGGTGCCTAAAATGTAATAAAATCAGCCACTCATGTTCCCACTCTCCAGAGAGTTGTTTAATCAGTAAGATTAATTCAGAGAGAGGCATCTGGTGTTTTGCTTTGTGTGAAATGAAGAATGAGGCAGTGAGAATCGTGGGGGGCTGAGATTGATGTGGGAAGGTTCTGGAACCCAATTTCTGTGAGAATCTCTGAGGTTCTGGAACCTGGAACCTGGGATGTGAAAAGGGTGTTGGACTGAGCTCCCCCTGCCCACCCAGCAGAACTCAGAGCTTGTTAAATTCCATAAGTGCTCACTCAACTCTGTAACCTCCTAAATCATGAAAAATTCTGACAAATGGAGTGTGCCTGGAAAAACTACAGCGCAGCAAAACAAGGTTCTACACAATTTTTTTCAGGATGTACTCTTGAAATCTCATTTTCTTGAAACCTCATTGTCATCTACCATTTCATTTGGAAGAGGAAAATAGAGTAGACTTAATTAACAGTAGTGACCAAATTACCCTTTAACCAAAACCTAAATCTTCACAGAGAGAACAAGTTCTATATAAAAGGACAAAATAATGTTTTCAGTTTTTAAATAGGCAATATCAGGCTAATGGAAAGGACACTACGAAGTTTTCATTCCCAGATGCTGAGGCCAGTTGTCACAGTTCAATTGTTGATGGTCACAGAGACCTTTTCCAAGCTCATTTATTCTGTAATTCTGTGCCCAAGTCCCTGCCTGCCCAAACAGGGTGGCTGCACCTGAATGGCCTTTGGGGAGTCATCACTGGAAAACTCCAGCTCCTTGAGAATTATTTGGGACAATGCAAATTGGTCCAGGCCAGAAGCATTCCCTGGATTATTTTAACAATCTACAGGACCATATTTTATTGCCTGGTGTCATTAAGTGGGATGATTGTAGCCACAAGTATTACGTGGAAAAAATCCCACTGCCAAGGCACCACATAAACATAACAGCCACTACTAATGAACAATTAGGGTTGTGTTTCTGATGGCTGATGACAGTAGACATTGTAAAGTGCTTTGAAATCTAATGATAATAAGCTGTGTAGTGCTGTGTGATGTTAATTGAGGAAGTAAAAATATATTAGAGCTCGGCATTGCTGTGCCTTCGTGGCAAACACATANTTCGTGGCAAACACATAAGTTCTTCTGTAGATGGATTCTTTGTTAACTGCTTTTGCTCAGATCCCTCAGGATACTTTATCATTCAGCTTACAAACATTGCTCCAAATGTGTTTTTTTTTTTTCCTAATGGATGGAATAGCTCGGAAATGAAAGCTTTGAACTGACAGTTGAGTCGTCACATCACTGAGAACCTCATTATTAGTTTGCAGTAGCTTGTGTGAAATTGCATCTTGATTGCACAAGTCACAAAAGCACATTTCAAGCCCTGTAAATATGAAGCTAATTCTAAATATCGACCTCAGATTTCAGAAGAACCACAGGACAAGTAAGGTTTCAGAAGAAAGTTTTTTCTGCTATTGAGGCCTCACACATGGTGATGCTAAAATTAAAATGGAAATAATTCAGCTGGAATAAACGGAAGGATTTATCAATGCTCGTTTAGCTATTCTTGCCCAGCATCTGTATAATTATAGAACGTATATATAAAGAAAGGGGAGAAGAGGCACTGACTCCATATTGCTGCTCCCTCCTGTAGCCATCATTAGAACAGATTTGCTCTTACACCAGAGCTGTGCCTGTCCACCAAAGCCATTGGTGGACAATCACAGGAAAAGATCTCTGAACAGCACAGATTAAGGAAAGTTGTTCCTGTGAGCAAACATTTCCGACTCGACTGGAGCATTAACACATAATTAACTGATAATACACAACCCCACTGTTCAGATCCCAACTCCTTTGATCCAGCACGGATAAATCCATTGATGGCTCCGAATGCAAATGGTCATTGTCCTTGAAGCTTCTGGTGGAACTGTTCCTTTTTGGAG
>VZTT01042973.1:65155-88550 GCA_013400855.1 Buphagus erythrorhynchus | reverse complement strand
GTATTTCCCTTTATTATTTAATAGTCACCCATCAGGTTTGTCTGGCATGCTCACATGATGCAACAGGAGCGACTGATGGACCAGGACAGGCTCCTTAGTGAGCACTCTTTCCTTTCTCCAACACATCTGTGAGATTAATTAAAAATCTTCTCCTACAAGTGTCTTCACCTGTAGAGTTTTCACATAGATCCTCATTGAACCTTTTGGTCTTTAATACCTAAGGAGACTAATGGGAAAGAGTATGAGAGAAAATAGATTTAGGTGCCAAACCTGTCTTCTGCACTCAATTACATATTTTATTCTCAGTTTATGTAGTTGTTAACTCTTCAAATGTCAGCATCGACATACACCTCTGGGTGACAAACCCCTGGTAGTTGGAAATGTGTGTTTATGAGGATGAAAAAGCATTTCACATTTAACTTGCTAAGAAATGTTCATTTCCAAGTAAGGACAAGTCAATGTAACTCGTATTTGTCACTTCCAGCCTTGGTTGCAGTTATTCACACTAGCTGATGTGAGACATAAAGAGAAGCTGCAGGTTCTAGCTAATGTGCAATGCATCTGCTTCCCTTTGCCTTAAACAGAACCATGAGCAGATTTTTTTTAGGCTTTTGTCCTAAGTTTCAAGTCCATTAATGGACTAAGCCCCAATAACACCAGAAACTGAACGCTAAGTTATGAACCAACCCAATTAGTTTCATCTAGAATAATTCAGAAAATGGATAAGAAATTCATTCTTATAATCAGTCTCCAGAAGGAAATAAAAATAGCTGAGAATCTAGATGCATTTGGGAAATGTTTCAAAGTATTCTTTCTTTGGAAAAATTCAACATAACTGTTGTGAATAGACATGAAATATACTTTGACAAACGTCTTTCAGACCTTTATCTCCCACTCCCAAACCTGATCTTAGTTCTACTTCCCTGTTAAGGAAACATTCTTCCATTGATTTTTACCTAGAAATTCCATCGATAAAGTGGATAATAAAATAATAATAAATAAAATAATACATATACAATAATAAAACATGCAAGCTATGTAGTTTTGATCTCTATGACATTAAATTTGCAACCACCATCACAGAGAAAAGCCAAATTACTGCAGGCACTAACTGGGATTCTTCATATGTAGTTTCAGGGTAAGCTGCAGTATGGAATATTTTCCTATCAAGATGTTAGCTATATCTTCCACCTGATCAGTACATGACCACTACTCTTCCTTAACAGTAACTTTGAGGTTTTATCTGTATAGATTTTTGTTCAACAATTAACATGAAAATACATTCCACTTGTTAACATTTTTTACTAGCAAATTAAGGGAGTCAACAGGGGAAAATATCCGTATATATAGAGGGTACTAATTACCTTCTAGTCTTTTTTTTAATGTCATGAAAGGTTCTTATACCTATAAGGTTTTGATCGATTATGGATCTGGATGTTAACAAAAGGCTATGAGCAATATTCCCTCAACACCTTTTAATGGCAACTACATCATTGGTACTTTGTCACCAACGTTTTTTTAGGTTTATAATGTGCAACAAGTAAAAGAAAAATAATAAAATACATTAATAATTTTTTTAAAGCCCGGAAGGTGGTAATGTCAAATGCTAAAATATTAATTGTGTGTAGAATCAGAATCCTGGCTAAATATTAAATCTCTGCTTGTGCATCAGTGGAAGCCCTAACACGTTCAACAAAACCAACCAAACTTCATGACAAACAAATGCACACAGGACTTAACAATGGCTTAATAAATATGTGAGGAAGAAATGAGCAGGATCTATTTCCCTGCTTGATATCTCCAAGTCAATAGATTTTGAGGTCACACAGTTCCTTGTGTATCACTCCAGCACTCTCCACCTGTATTACCTTGTCCTTCAGTGTCTGTGTGGCAGATGGTGCACTCCCACCTTGGGAATCTGCAGCTCAAAGCAGAGGCATAACATCAAAAGTCTGCATGCAGCACACCATAGCAGGGCTATGAGCAGCACTGAGAGAAAATGCTGTGAAAACAACCATCCCTCAAGTATTTATAGTAATTAAAACCACATAGCAGTACTTAGTTACATTATGTGAAGGGACCAATCTTCATGGTGTATTCACTTTGGAGTGTTAATTAGGAATATGGTAAATTTTCAAAAATAACTATTTTCTTTGTGCAGCCTTACTTCTAATAAAAATCATCATGGAAATGATTGGTTCACAGTGAAAACTTTCTCATCAATAAAAATTTTATACACATTATAAAAAGCAGAAATATTTTTATAAGCCCTGTTTATTGAATTTCTTTAAATGCTTTTAAACAAAAAAAAAGCAAGCTTCAGATATGTCTCATGTCATAAAAAAAACACTTGCTAGATTTTTGTCAAAAGCCCACTAATTTTAATATGACAATTTTACTGATTAATTGACATAGCCAAAGAGTTAGAGTTATAGCCAGAGACTGTATTTTCAGTTTGGGTCTAACAGTGTGGCATTTTTCATTGTCTGTTCTCCATCACACCAGTTAATCAGTAAAGACTTTGATCCCATCGAAATGAAGAGTAAATCTTCCACTATTTAGTTCAGAGATACACACTACATATATTTTCTAAAGAAATAGAATTTGCATCTAGTCTACAGCTTCTTGAACAAAAACTGGAAACACAATCTAAAGCATGAATTTAATCTCTTGAGCACCATCTAATGACCAAATTGTAAAATGACCAAGAAGTAAATTGGCAGCTGTGTTTAAAAAGGATTAAGTTTTTGACTCAAGTTTTTGACTCAAGAATTTCCATCAGAGGTTTTAAAGGAAAGGTGTTTTTTGCTGAAATGCAAAACTCCATGAATAGCATCCATTTTGACAAAATTACTGAGGTAGTTCTTTATGAAAACAACACCTATAAATGCTAACATTTTCTTTTCGGGAGATTTTTTTCCCAACATAACCAAAGAAGTACTTAGATTATTATAAAGCTTTATTGTTTTTAACTCACCCTTGAAAGAGGAAAAAAATACTATTTTCTGACCAGTTGCAAGTAAGTGTCTTCATTCAATATTTCCAAACCTTCTCTTGCAAAGTCAGTTTCATGTATATTACTGCCAGCATAGTGTTCTGCATTTATAAACAGTCCAAGTGCATAAATAAATAAACAAATGAAATTACAAGTCTGTCATAAAAATCAAATTATTTAAGCATAAGGTAAAAAAAAATCAGCTTGTCCAAAAAGCAGCTATGATGGATAGTAAGAAGCTAGTATTAAGACTACTTATATTGGGCATGTGTAAATCCTTTATATGCTTAGAAAGATCAATCCTAAACAAAATATTAGATTGAAGATAAGGAAGGAAAAGGAAAAAAGCGATAAAAAGGAAGAATTAAGGAAAACAGGACAGAAAAGGATGTACATCAGAGAAAAAAAAAAAAAAGAAAAGAAAGATGGATAGAGCAACAAAGTCTGAAGAAGGAAGTGCCTCCTTTGCTGAAGTTCAGCAAAGGAGGCACTGTCACTGAAGGCTGGATAAAGGGCACATCAAACAAATTTTAGAATTTTTTAGGCTACAGTAGAAAGCCTAAGATGTTCAAAGCACAAAAAGACCAAACTGAGGCACAGATGGGATACTCAACTTGGGCTAAATATAGAAAGATAATCTTCCTAATAGCCTTAGAGATATTCCAATGGGTGGTTTATTTCAGGTCAGGAATATCCATTTCTCAAGGTAATCTTTTGGTGGTGCCCACTTAACTGCACTTCAATTCCCATTGTGGAGCATCTCAAAGCACACAAACTGCATTTCTTTTGGATGAGCTAACTGAACAGATGCTGCAGTGCTTTGATGTTAAAGACATAGAAGCTTCTGGGTCTGATTCTGCAAGAGCTGTACCAGCTTGGACTCCACCTCAGCAAAAGGGTGCCAAGAAATTCAGGCTTTTCAGTAGACTATCACAGGCTCTGCAAACCCTGCAGAAACAGCGTTTCGCACCACTGTCATCAGGAATCAGTGCTCCAGGCACAGCTGCACCTGGGGACTTGCTGTTGCGAAAAAAGATGAGAGCTAACTCCTGGAAAAGTCTTCATCGTGAAAACATCTGGATGTTTTCCAGTCAGTATTGGTGGCANGGTGGCATCTCTCTAAAAAAAAAAAAAAAAAAAGACACCTGTCACATTTTTACAAAAAAAAAACAAAAAAACAAACAACAACCCGACTGACACTCCACAAGCAAATAGGTGCAGAGCAGCTCTGGATTGCAGCTCTTGTTGGAGCCCAGCGCATCCTGGCAGGAGAGGAGGCAGCATTGCAGCATTCCCTTGCAGCAGCCGGCTGAGATGCTGGCCTGCCTTTCCCAGCCAGCAGCTTTATGAATGCCACTTTCACTCCAAATATTGGCGGCCATCAGCCCAGTTCTCATGCTAATGCAAAAGTTGTTTTTCAGCGAGTGGGATGAAACCAGGTAAAATAAGGGCTTGATTTACAATCAGCCTTCGGCCCAGCTTCACCCTGCCTGTGTGTGGCAGGCAGGGCCGGCCTCAGCAGGTGTGACAGCCAGGAGCACTTGGTGGGTACGGGAGAGGCCGCCCTGGAAAGCAGGTGCTAATTGATGGGTGTTAGTGCAGACACTCGGCAGAATGGCTCAGTGTTCTGCTCTCCTGGCTACGGCAAACGGGCAGCAGCCACCATCAAGCACTTCATAAAAACACCACTCCGTCCATCACAGGGCCTGAGAGCACAGCCAGGCTGAGGGCCCTGGGACTGGGGGCACTGGCTGAGCTGCGGTGGGAAGTTTGCACAGCACCTGCCTCTGTTATATCTGGCATGAGTCCCCCTGGGCCGGCCCCATCCTTCATCAACAAACAACAAAGACATTTCATGAAGACTTTTATAATTTTTAATATATATAGGTTGTGTCCAAGGAGAAGCAAGTATTTGGATTAACTCTGATTTCCCACTTCTGGCTGTCCCAACGTGCATCCTTGTCTCCTGCAAGCACACAGGGCTCTGCCACTGGCCCAGCAAAGCAAACCTGTCCCAGTGGGAGCAGTGGTGGCTGCTGCTGCTGCTGCTGACTCCGAGGCTTCCAGCAGGAGCACACAGGGAGCCAGGCTGCCCCTGATGCTGAGGGGTCAGGAAGGCTGGGAAGGCTGCACTGCCAGGCATGCTTAGCCAGGGCTCCTCAAGTCTACCCCAGAGCACTCAGGGTGCCAGAAAGAGACAATAAAAGAGGAGAGACGTACGTGAAGATGATCTCTTTCACACCAAGTTTTTGTATGAGATCTGTTTCTTTTCCTTTCCCTTCTTTCAAACATTTTCCAAATATCTGTCAAAAGGTGCAGGGAGGGTTTAAGATGACCTGCACAGAGGAGAGGGTTTGCATTCAGTTCTGAAAATGTTGACATGCTGCAATTCAGAGGGGAGATGTCCCACTGCGAAAACTTTTCCTCCTTAACTTCAAAGCTTTCCTGGCAGTGGGAGCCCTGATTCCAAATACAACCAGTTTGCTACTGTCCAGGATAAGGGGGGTTTGGGACCACACAGAGACAAATCTCCAATGATCTTACTGCCTCCAGATCTTGGCTGACTCCTGATGCTCCTGGATAGGCTTTGCAGCTCCACTACACAAGAGTCAGAGTGCCACAGCAGCTCCAGGGTTCCAAAACCACTGCTCATGCAGATGAGTCCCCTGGGCTTACACTGGCTGGCACAAAGAAAGCTCCAATGCCTCAGCACTGAGCTAACCTAGTTATTCACCTTGGAGAATTATTATTCACCTGAGAGGCTCTCAGACTTCACTATAGTTAATACTCAAAAAAGTTTTTGAGTAGCTCAGAGGACTGAGTTTCTCAGAAAACCTGCCCCTTACTGTTGTGTTCCATTTGCACTATATTTAGGTCTGCTTAGCCCTGAAATCATTCTCCTAAGGCATGAAAATAGAGGGAGGCTAAGTGAATAAGAAAAATGTATTTATCAGAGATTGTGGTTTAGGAATAGGGATTTAGATATCTCAGTTAAATCTGTCACTTAACTTAGTATTTCTAACACTGCTAGAGAAAGTACATTACTAAACATACCAACTCTGCCATCCTTTCATCATCTAATCATAAGAAAAATCAAGTCTGTTTGTCCCTCAGGCACCTCCTTGAAGAAGAAAACAAATGCTAAGAAAAAATAAATCTATCCTTTAGCTGTGTTATTAGCTTATTTAAAGTCATTGCGTGAAGCATATAATGGAGTAAAGCATCACACAGGTATTTTTTGATGTAACTTGCAAAGATTTACAGAGCCATTACTTCAACAGTTACAAAAAAGCTGTGAGAGAGCAGAAGCAAATCTTGCAGCATGATGAATATTTTCATGGTGGATGGCAGTAATGTTCCTGTACACCCAGGGGTTATGCCAGGGCTTTTTTCTCTCCAGATTTCAATTACGTTGCATACAATGTCAGGGAAGCAATATGAGAATGTCTTAGCAAGATAATCACAAGACCTATGAAGTTCAGCAGCTTGTGTCATTAAAAATTACAGTGATGTCTTGAAATGCTTCTAAAAATTTGATACTATTTGGCATGACTTTTTTTTCCCCTGTATTGCAACATGAACTACACAGCAAGTAAATGAGATGGCCCCTGATGACTGCAGTGAGAAGTTTCATGTCAAAACCTGACCTGTAGTTTTTTGAATCTGACACCAAAAAAAAAGAAAAAAAATTAAAATATTAAAAAGTACTCATATAACAAGAAAGGGACAAAGGCAGTGTTCATCTGTTAAACAGCCGACTTGTACAAAAGACCAGTGTGAAAACCAAGACTAATCTCCCCATGCAACATAGACTGTATTTTGAAAAGTCAAGTGCTCAGGTCTCTACACTGCCATGTGCATTAGAAGGAGTATTTGTAATGTGTTGTAAAGCTAACAAGCTTAGTTAAGCAGAGGTGTGTGGTCTTTCAAAGTGTATTCCCAGGGTATAACCGCCCTCCTCAAGAAACTCATTTATCACTGTGATGGTTTCACCTCATTTGAAGCCAAGTTATTGTCACCCTTAAAATAATGTACTTTGACAGGAAAAAATGAAATCCATGTGAAAAGTTATACAGTCATCACACTCTGGACTCAAAATATAGACTATCATATCAAAACTTATAGCAGATGAAAACATTTTCTGTGGATATATTTAGGTGCTATTTGCTTGTACCAGAGACTTGTTTTCCTCTTTTCCCTTTCCTTTCCTTTCCTTTCCTTTCCTTTCCTTTCCTTTCCTTTCCCTTTTCCTTTCCTTTCCTTTCCCTTTCCCTTTCCCTTTGCCTTTTCCTTTTCCTTTTCCTTTCCTTTCCTTTCCCTTTCCTGCATGTGGAATAATACATATCCTGTCCTTCACTTTCACTAAAGGGAGATGTCCATACTTCATAGCTGCCTCAGTATGGCAGCCCAGGCTCTTAAAATGTTAAGGAAGCCTGAGAAAAGTGCAGATGGATTTAATAGGGAGCAACCATTTAAATGATTGGTCACTCCCTAGTGCACAGTTATATTTCAGGTGTTGTGAATGTGCTTAATCTTGTCCTGTCCTACTCCACAACTAATGTTTGCACTCTGGAGCCTCTTAAGTCTTTCTCTTCAATCCCCCATCCTCAAAAGTCCTCAAGGAACCAGGGTGGACTAGAGTAGTGAAGCTCCAAGAGGAGATATTTCCAAGCAAAACCACAGTCTCCCTTAAGAAGTGTAGGTTTCAGATATGCATTTTCAAAACAGTGCAACATACATGGTGTACTCTGAAGGAGCTGTGTAGGAGCTTTTTCTCTTTTTTTGCTTTTGGCTTTTTGCTGTCATCTTTTCATCCCTGCAGAATTTGCAGAATTTATTTTTAAGGTTTTGGATTGTTGTAATTTTCCTAGCTGGTTTGAATTCTTCCATTTATTATTTACATAACCACTAAAATTAATTCCAGGGAAAAAAAATCTTGTGTTTTTATATAAATATTTTCACCCTTAACTATTTTTCAAAGCATTCTTGAAGCTCGTCTGACTTCACTGGGAACATGCCATGAGACATAAGCCCTCTGTGGTGCTGTACCTGTCAGAGTTACCAAATATTTCCTAAACTCTATATGACTTCGGTTTGTCCTCATTGTAGTCTGTGTAGCTTAAAGACAAACCGTCACATCTGTATTTAGGCTTACATTCAAGCAACCTGAATATTATAACCTTGTAGATCTTAGTGAATTCAGAAGAAAAATGTCGCCTTGTTTAGGGGACTGAAAAGGTATGAAAGTGGCAGGTGACATTGATAATGAGAGGTGAGATACTTAAACAAAAAGTCTCAGGTGGATATTAAAACTTTTGCATAATAATGTTTATCCTGCCTTCCTTACAAAATTATTTCTCTTTTATATGTCATTATCTTACACAGTCTGTTTTACTGAATTGTCAAGTACAGGGAAAAAAACTAGGTCATTTTATAAAATTTGGGTACTAACACAATCTAAAGAAATAATTATGCAAGGGATGCAATGGAGGGTGTTGTGTTTAGGGTCTGTCTCAAAAACTAGGCCATTCTTTATTGCCTAAGGTTCATAAAAAATAAGGTTATTTAAAATTGTGGTTTATTAGCAAAAACTCTGCTGCAAATCCTGTATACGTAATATGTAATTTTGACAGAAACAGTTTGTTTTGCTGGAATTTCATTCCAAGAAAGAGAACAGCACTTTTGACAATTTCAAAACATGCCTTGAGGCTATATTCACAATTTAATAATTCAAATTTTATTCTGACATAACTTTTCATTTATTTTTTCTTAGTTTACCTTATACTCATATAATATGATCAAAATCCTGCCCACACAAACCATAAGAAAATTAAATGTTTCCATTCTGTCAAATGAAGAACCATCAATCCAAAACAAGAAGACATTTGGGAAACCTGGTTTCTAGAAAATGTTAAATGTTTGAGGATTTTTGCCAGTTTGATGCACAGCTAAATGTCAAACCCCATTGCAAAACAAAATTTTGTTTCTGTGCAACAAAACCATGTAACTGAAGATCACAAAAACATAAGGCTTGGTTATTGGAGAAACTATGTTTTTCTAAATATTGAATTTAATACTGATAAAGGAGACTGTTTTCAAAACTGGACACTATTCATAAAAGTCTATCCTAAGCTGAATGTGTGCATTTTTCTTCTTCCTTTAGTCCAATTGCTTCTTCAGATTCTAAAACATGCACTAAACTTCTGAAGTAATTAAGGAAAAAGTCCAACAGAAAAATTTTAAGATAGTTAATTTACCATGAGATCAATTCTTATTTATTACTTTCTATGTAACAAGTAAAATAATTAAGACATATACATGCTAGATTAATCTGTAACAATTTTCCATCTTCCTCTAACAAACAATTTTCTCTCACAGAGAAAATATTGATGTCCCCTAGTGAATAGTTCTGATATTTACTGAGGCAGATTTAAATTGGTCCCAAACTGTTAATCCATGCAAAATTTAATTACTAAAGAACTGGAAGCAGTTTTAATGAGCAAACTTAGGTGAGTCTTGAAACCTCCTGATGCTGCTGGCTCTCATCAAACCTCATATTTCCCCAGCACCACACAAATTGAATCCCTTTTTTAAAGATGACTTCTCTCTAGCCCTGTATAGATCTCACCTGGAGCTATTTTCCTTTGCTAATCCTGTTACTTAAGAGCAAGAGATAACTCAAAGCACTAAATATGCTGAAGGTGATTTCATACATTTGATTGCACAGCAGAAGTATACCAGCAGGCATAGAAATATTCTACTCTGGAGAGTTGATGAAAACTCAAAATAAGCTGAAAACAACATTGATAAGATGAATGTTATTTGTATAATATTTACTGACACTGAATTTTAATGTTAAGCCTACACTGCATGTCCTAAAATGAAGAACAGATGAACTAGTGGGCATACAAGAAAGCCATGAAACAGGAATGGCTGATTCTACCCTTCAGAAGAAGATGAACTAAATCTGGAATGACAGGCAGGCACAGATAGAGGAGATTACTAGTCTGTTAAATAAACAGTAAATAACAAGAGGAGTGTTGACAAAAACAGTAGAAAGTATGTTCCCCAGTCACAAAACACTGATCAGGGAAAGGATTTGGTGATGACTGTTGACAGACACTTAAAACCAGCAACCTGATGTCTGGTAGCAGTTTGGAAAGCAAGCAAACATGGGGAAGTGTAAACAGAGGAGCAGAGCACAGATCTCAGCAGATAACTGCATCCTGGTACAAAGGGCTGCTGTGCCACACCAGAGCCCTGCCTGCTGCTCTGGGCAGCACGTAACATGAACCCAGGGCAGGTACAAATGAAGCAATCAAAAACATGAGCTTCAGAGCAGGCCCCTGACAACTGAGAACATCACTCTGATTAGGGACAGCTCACAGTAAACAAAAGCTCCCTGGCAAAAAGAAATAAGGAAAAATACCAACTCGAATAGCTTTACATTGAGAGAAATTTAAGGCAATTCAGCAGAGGCAACATAGTGTTGTCTGGTCATAACTTACAGAACACACACTGAAAATCCTTGAACTGCTTTTCTGCAGAGCTGCAGCTATTCCTGTGGCTGGGAGCACAGCACACTTTCCTGAGAGCATTTTGGCATTACTGTGTGACTCATGGATATGGAATTGTACAGCATGGCTAGGGGGCCACAGCATGTACCTTTCCTCAGAGGTGTCCCCTGCTCTCATGGAGCAGATCTGCCCTTGCTGAGAAACATTTGGATGCACCATGGTGTTTGAAGCCATGCCTTCTCAGTCATGCACCTCTAGTTGCAGAATGGAGATTTTTAAATTTAGGCATATAGTATTGAAATTGAAAAGCAGTATCTCAGGAGGGAACTCTCTTTCAGTTCTGTTACATGCTGGCTATGTTTATATTAATGTTGTGGTTTAGACCAGGAGAATTTTATCTTAAGAGACTCATCTAATGGCCTGGCCCCACTTAGCACACAAGTCACATTGTGGAGCAATCTCAGGGCACACAAACTGAATTCCTTTCAGATGAAATTAAACCTTGAGACCTCTATCAAACCTCTAAATGCTCACAAGCTTTTGTTCCAGGGGTCAGAGCCTTTACTGAAGCTGAAGGAAACCCCTGAAATGAGAACAGAATGGGTGTCAGGTCCTATGCAGATTCTTTTGCCCATCAGATTTGCTCCTACTGGGCTTAAGTTGCTGTGGCAGATGTAGCCTGTCTCTATTTTGTAACAGTAGCTCCTCACTGCAATTCCTGAGCTCACTTTGGTGTTTTGCCCAGCAGTGGTTTTCTCCTGGAATTGCCCTAACTAGTTGGGTTGGTAGATTTACCCATGAAAGACATATCTATCCCACTGCATGGGGACATTAGGGAAGAATTATTATCTTCATTGTCTTTTGTCTTTTGCAGAAAAAATAAAAATCCTCAAATGTGGATTGACAAGAAAATATCTGTCTTAAGTATCAGCCACAAAGGTCAAAAGAAACTGATAAGCCACAGAGCTTCTATTCCTCCCAGAATATTATTACTGTGTAAATACAAACCATGCAGATGGTTTGGCTATTTGCCAGTTCCACTTGGGTGTGAAAAGCAGCCTTCATGGTTGAAAAGCTATATTTCTGAACCGCAAATGCCCATGGCCACGTGAGAAACATCTATTTAAGATCTGGCCCAAGTAGAACCAGACAAAAAAGTTGAAAAAGCTTCTGAGGTTCTGTGCCACCCTGAAGCTACCTTGTTTTTTAATAGTCCCTCATAGACATGCTAGGAAACCATCTGAGACAAACTCAAACCCTTAGCTGGCAGCTACTGTCTGCCTACAAAATATGATGACTCAAAGATGTATTTTATTATGATGCACTTTCATAACTTCCTGTGCTTAAAAGAGTTTATTTTCAGCAGACTTTTTAGAGAGGTCCTATCCATTAATCAAAAAGACAAAATGCCCTGGAGTGGACTGTGTTCCTCCAAAGGAGCTGTAAGAGCAGGCTATTCAAGAACTCATTTGCGGTTATAAATACTCTGAAGTGCAGAGCAGGAGTACGGGCAGTGCAGAGCACATTAGGGGCTGCTGGTGCAGCTGTGAGGATATATTTCCCTTGACTTGTGTGGCATGGGGCTTAGAAAGTATAAAGGGTAGGAAGTGAGGTGGAACTGGAATTCAGAGTGATCAGGGTCTCTCTGCACTGAGAGCACGTTGAAGAAACAGCTGAGTACATAAAACCTCATAAAGAAAACCAAAACAATGATATTCCCTATTGTGACTGTTTAGTCTTTCTGTAGAGACTCATGAGGTCTGGGCTATCATCTATTTTTAATATCACTTGACCTGAAAATTTATGCTACCATCTGGAGAATGTGAGGATTTCTGTGATACAGACTTAATACTGTCAGGGAAAGAAAGAGGGGGGTAGAAAGGAGGTACATTACAAAAATGTTTAAACATTATTCAGCAAACGCCACTCATTACTTTTTTTCTAAAAAGAATGAAACAAAAATATATCTCTTAAATTGCAAAACTTAAGAATACAGGTTGAGATGTGAAGTAATTTGTATTATCTCAGATAATATTTGCTTTACATTTCTTTGTATTTCAAGGCATTTACTATTTTAGAAAACTAAGGTAAATCTTCCAGCAGTCTCCTGTTAATTTTTCTCTTTCATAATTAATTGGAAATATTAAATGCAATTAAAAAGGCTATTTTAAAGTTTTGTAATATTACTCATGTTAGTACGTTTATAATGCTTTGTTTCTGGAGTCATCTTTGAATAGGGAGACTGTTTTTTAAATCATAGGATTTAAGCATCAAAATAAATAAACTTCACTTTTAATTTTTTCATCTTTAAGAATTAAATGCTCATGCTTCAAAACTTCTCTGAAAACTGGACAACTAGGAACTCTGTAATAATTGCAATTGCTGTAATATTAACAAAACAAACTATTTCATTAGATTTACAAGTCACAAAAACTAGCAGCTGTGTACAATAGTGACACAGAGCCCCACACCGGAGCAGGCTTGGTGTGGGAGGTGAGGATGCTGGACCTTGTCCTCTGTGAGGGCTGCTCCTGATCCCGGGGTCACCTGCAGTGGCCACTGGCCCACGAGGCAGTGTCACAGTCTGGACATGCAGGGCGCCCCCAGGGAGTGATCCTCACCCAACCCCATGGATGCCATGAGTGGTCCATGCCCACCTTGCTCTGTGCAGGATCCCTCCAGGGCTGGCCACAGCCTCGCATTAGCCAGCCCCAGATTCCTCCAGCCCATGTGGCCCTGCACACACTTAGCTGATTTTTTGGCAGGATGAGGGAGGAGGTGCTGTTTCAGTGTCCCTGAGATAATGGGAGGGTCGGGCTGCATCCCCCCAGAGCGATGACTGAGTGACAAATCTGAAGTTGTGTGTGCCACGTCCTGTAGTGTGAGGCTCTCCAGGGTACATAGCCTGCTACTATTACATCAAAAATGTGTGAGAGTGAGGAAAGTAATCCTGATACAATCTTGTCTGCACTTCTGATTGGGAACTATGTTAAGGTGGAGTATCCCCTGAATAATTTTGAGGTTTTTCCTTGGGGTTGGCCCACTGGAGCATCCCAGGAAAGAGTTGCCTGTAAAAACGTAGTTCTAAAAAGGCTACAATAATATCAATCTTAAATTGATGCATTGGGACACAACAATAATATTTTTTATATTTGTCTGTTTTACATTAATGGAAGCCTGATCTGAGCTTCCAACCAGGGAAAAGCATATTATTTTAAAAATGGGCATTTTTACATATTGACTTTCATGATTTGTGAAATTGAAGAAAGGGATGTAGAAAAGCTCACCTCCAGAATCAAGTTTAAACCAAAATTAATTCAGATTTTCTTGATAGAAATTTGAAGAGAAGCATTAAGATCATGGGCAGGAGTCAGAGAACCATATTTGATTTTCTACAGTCAGGTTGTTTAAATCATGCTTTACACATATTACTGAAAATCAGCTTGATTTTTAGAGCTCATGGCAGCACCCTGCATGGTACCTCATGGTAGCACTCTTGCATCACTTACAAAGATGCAAGAGATGTATTTCAGTACTTCTGGAAGTCAGAAAATCTATTTAAATGTCTGGCATTTGGAGCTAATAATTGGAAGACCAACTAACTCAAATTCTTCAACACCAAACCTTAAAACAGTCATAAAATTATTCTATTAAAACAGTGTTGCTGTACAGCTTTTAAAAACTGTTTCAAGATGCCAGTAAAATAATCACTGATATTTGAAAAATCTCAACTGATGTTCAGCTCAGCACCTACAATTCAATTTCCTGAGTGTCTACAAACGGGCAGGTAGAGAAGTCCCTTTTTCTCCATATATAGGTTTTAATTGGCCACAAACTAATCAGAAGCTATATTGTTATCAATAGAGCCCCATGGAGTAAGAGAGAGGCATTTTGAAACCCAAAGTGATCTTTTCCTTGGTTCTCTCTCAGATTCCACCCAACTGTGGCTGCTTCCTGCCTGTCTACTCCTGCTAACCTTCAGCTTCCCTTTCTTCACAGCAGCTGGTAGGACTTAGGCATATTTTGTCCCTTTTGCCATGCCCCTTTCACCCTGCCTTTGCTGCAGCTCTCACTCTTACACTTAGATTAAAGAGTGAGAGAGTAGTGGCAAGGTGCAGTAATTGAACAAGAGGCCGTGCATTATGAAACTCTGCTGACACCATCTAAGCATGAGAGTTAAACAGCTGATCCTCCTTATCCAAATAAATATGCTAGCTGGGAGAACAAGATCTTATTTGTTTGCAGACATTCAGTGCTCTGGAACATTGGAAAATACAGTATTAAAACAATCCAAATGCCTGAGTAGAAATAAGGTTTTTAATATTTTCTTTAATCTGTAGAAACAAATCTGTTTTTCTCACACTGCTCATCAGCTGCAAACACTGTAAACACCTCATCTGGCACCTTCCTGTTAGTCCTAAAGTCATGTGTCATACAGCATCATTCTTAGTATCATTATGTTGATGCACATCTGACTCAGAAGCTGTACAGGTTCTGGAAATTTGTACCTAGATAGTCCTAAAGAATTCAAAGAAAAATATAGTAATAGTTCTTACTGCTCTTTTCAAAATAGGAAGATTTTTTTACAACTGAATGTAACACCCCGATTATCATTTTCCTTACATTCTGTGTTTCATATTGCAAAGTAATGACACAGGAGAGTACTATTTTGTTATTTCACTAGGTAGCAGAATGAAGACATTTTAGAGTAGAGCAGAGCTGCAATACACACAACTGTATAGCAAGGTTGAATGTCTTTTTTTTTCCTTAACTATACTTTTACAAAATATTGCAGAAGAGTTTTCATGTCAGTACAGGACACGCTAACCAGGTCCTTCTATTGCCTATGCCAAGGTCTCTGCCAGAATACACCAGAGGCATTATTTCTTATTTCCACTCATAAAAAGTGAGAAGAAAAGAATAACTACATTATCTATAGACTGCACACATCACAGTGCACTTAGAATATCAAGACACATTCCCAAGAGACCTTATTGGGAGTTATTAATGTGACTAATGTGTTTCTGTATCAGCTGTTTGTTTAACTGAGCATTGCCGTTGCATTTTGCACTGGCTGCTCACTGCATACATAGATGATCATTGTTCTGGCTCCAGGCTTTGTTCCCTTCTTTCACACATTGAAAAAGTTTTCCACAAACTGAGTGTTTATGTGTTGAGTGCAGTACTCCATGGACTTTAGAGTCTAATGGAGTGTGAGACGGGGCCTGTGGTTTTTCATCTTGTTTTCAGCTGTACAAACATCATGTACTTTTCCCTTCCTTTTAGAGGCCAGTCTATGGCCTGCTAAAACACCAGCACACAGCAATACAGTTGCTGAGACTTTACAAGTCAAACTGGGAGGACCTGATGCCATTCACCTTAACACCAAACATATTGGCAGTGTTTATTTTCTCTGCTCCAGCCTCAGCTCTCAAATAAACATATCAGTGGCTGATTTTCAGTGCTCCTCTGAAGAAAAGCCTAAAAGAGTATCTCTCTCATTGTCAATAACAAGTATGAGCTGCTCTCAGACTAAAAGCAGGGGTGGGGAGGAGAGTGGGCAGAGGCACATAGGGTAGGTATAAACAAAGGAAAAGATTAGTTCCTCTCTTATAAGCCTTTTTAAAAACTGATATTTATTTCAAGACAGTTTTTGATACAAGCAGAGTCTTCACTTTGCTTTTACACTTCACACTGTGAAATCCCAAAGGGATTGAACAAGGTTGGTTGGTACTTTGTATATTTTTTAGCGTGCGCACCTTGCCTCTGGGAAAAGACATTCATTAAATTGCTATTCTGGGTTGATGACATACAGATTTACTTTTCTCTTCATCAAGAAAATTCTGTAGCTGTCTTGCAAAAAAATTCTGTTTAATACAACAACTCCTAGATGTGCTTGAACCCTTAAATTAGCAGGAGAAAATGACTACCAGAAGTCAGTATAGATGCAGCAGTGCAGCAATGTACAATTCTAGCCAGAAGAAGGAAAATCCAATCACAAGTCTGTACTTTTGACACAAAGACACGTCCAAAATCTGTCATTGTTTTCCAACACAAGCAGCAGGCAATTTAAAGCCTTTTTAAATGGAAATTTTGATGTTGGTGCTTAGAGATAGCTTAGTGAATGCAAAGAGAGTTCACATTCTTAATTTCTAGAGGACAAACATCCTTTTTAAGGAATGTTAATTTTGGTGTTTGCCCAGACCATTTCATATCTCCAGATTCCTTCAGCAGTATCTTTCCATCCTTTCAAGCATATCTATATAGTTATCACAAACAGTTAATATGAATTACATACACAAGCCTTTTGACTGATTATGATATAGTTGTATAATTAGATTGCAAATGTGTAGATTGCAAATGAAAAATGCAAAAAATGTCTGAAGTCTGCTGTTTAATCATAGTTTCTATATTCATGGTTCTCTTTTTATATATTTCTGTGACTATGACGTGGAAGCTTTTCAGAGTAATGACTGACTGTCACCACCATCTCTTCTGCCTTGATAAATATTCTCCCAAGTCTCACTGGACATATGTTATAGTTCTTTTATCCCTTTTGAAACCAATTTATTCTAAAATTAACTAATTTATTTAAAAACTTAAATCTCAATGTTGTTTCTGTGTGGTTGTATTAGCTAAAAAAATGTATTGAAGAAGCAGTATCCCACCATACTAGACGTCTGCACCAAGATAAGACTTTTTATGCCCAAAACCACCTAAAGATTTGGAAGATGGTGCTACCAGCCACAGAGACAGATTTCATAGCACTGTAGCACCCTATTAAGTCAGAATTAGTGTAATTCAGAGAGCCTGGTTCTACAATTCAGAAATGTTAAGAATAACTGCAGCAAGTTAAAAAGCTAACTCTGTAAAAGAAGTTCCTTCCTTGGGTCATTTCTGGCACGTTTGTCATACAGCAGATGCAGTACTGAAAAACTATTTTAACCCTTGCTTGTGGTATTTTGTCTCTTAGGTTCTTTACCTCACTAGTCATGAGAAACTTGTTTTTTGGGACTGGATTTGTGGCAGCTACTTTTCAGACACTTCAGGAAGCCTGGCCTTCCTCTGCAGGGAACACAAACTGAGAACAGGCAACCAGACGATAGGAGCAACCTAAATGAAAATATAAAAAAGTCATCACACAAGAGGTCACCTCCTTCTCCTTCAGACATTTATTTTTAAAAATCTATGTAAAAGCATAAACATGTTCATCTCTCTTCCTTTTCCCATAATCTCTCTTTCTAATTTACTGCCTTCCTCTTCCTTTTTTCCATTTTTAAAAATAGGAAAGCTGATAATAATAATTGTATTCAGACCAAAATCTTTCAAACTCACTGAGTATTGGCATGTTGGTAATTAAGGTCTCAGCTCTCCTGTTGTGACTTTTATTAAAGTCAATTTATATCTGTCAGATCTTGGCAGCCCATGAAAATTCCCAGTGGGAATACTAGGAGCATATTTCTGCCATCATCATTAGTTGTGTGTCATTAATTTGATAATGTATCAGAAGCATTTGATAGCCCTAGAGACTGGCACTTTCAATCCAGGGCTTCTGTAATTGGCAGGAGCTATTTAAGAGCAAACACATACATCTAGACCCCAGGTGCACACATACAGCCCCACTGAGCTACAGCTTTTCTTGAGGGTTTACTCTCATACCAGGTGCAAGTTTTTACTGTGACTGAACTCAGGTATGTTTTGAGGATTACCACGAAATTTGTCTGGAATTTCTAACTGAACATTTTGGGGAATTTTAGGTAAGAATTCCAAAACTGGAGATGTACTGAAAAGGGTGTAGCTGTTACACTAATACACTTCCAAACAGCATTAGAAGGCTAAGCTTTCCACAGAGAGGTAAGGCAATGTTTTCCCAAAGCTCAGCTTTTTCCTACTTCACAGAGGATCAGAGATGGAGCCTCTGTAACACCCTTTAACTGGCAGCAGTACTATGAAAACTGATGAAATAGCTGTGAAGCTAAACTGTTTTAATCTTTCATTGTATTGTTCATCCCTAATGTTCAAAGCTAAGTGACTAAATATAATGCTTGTATGCAGCAAAAACAGCTACTGATTAACAGCACCACAGGGGCTTCTTAATTTCAGAAGGCACACACACTGCCCTCTTCCCAGTTAAGCCCCATGCTGTGGGAAACTGATTTCACAAACTGGAACAGCTCTCAGCAAGAAAAGTTACAGGAGACAGATTAAGATCTTCCTCTATTACTGACCTTCAGTACAGTACAAGATTATCTTTTAATGAAAATATCTAATCTCCAAAGGAAGCTGGCATAGGAAATGACTGCTTACTGAAGCTAAGGAAGGAGGCAGTTTCAGTTTTCATACACTTTTAAAATTCTTATTTATGGTGTCCTTTGGATATATTTTACTGCATCCTCATTTCCCTAACTGGGAGGGAGGAGAGAACAGAAAGTGTTTCTCAGTGTTTCTCTCTCCAGTGCCTACAAGGCCTCACAGCAACTCTGAGCTCAAGCTTATCCTCAGCTGAGCCTGGCCCAGGCTGTAAAGGGCCACCATGCCTATTACAGGCAGAAATCAGACTTTATTACACTCCTTCCAAGAAAGTAACTACTAATTTCCATCAATAAATTAAAAGTGTGCCTGATGTAAAAAACTTCCTGAAGCACATCTGTCCCTACATTAAACTTTCTGTGCCCTAAAATAATCAATGGCAAGTACCTGACAATGTGTCTGGATAATTTGCTTTTTCAGAAGGCAACTGTAGTACTAGCAGAGTTGTTGACTTTGAACTTAATTTGGGATTTTGAGTGTCCTTTTGATTCTTGAAAAGCTCCACTCACTGGCACCTTCCCACTGTTTTCCCCAAGGCCACTCAGAAAACAACTTTACTGGTTTTCTTCCCACCAGTTTCACATTTTCTTACTGTGAATATAATTAATCTTCAACTCCTCTGATGCCAATGGGAATTGGTCTGTAGCTGAAAGATTTTTGAACCTGGATGGAAAGGAAGGAACCAGTCCTACCCAAGGCAATGTAACTCCTTATAAGAAATTCTCCTTTGCCTTCAAGTCCTGCTGTAAGGCACCAATCTGCAATGACAGACACCTGCTATTTTTCCAAGAAATGGCTCATGCTCTTGGTCTGGGGTGAGTGGGGGCTGAGCAGAGAGAACTGTAGGCTGGGAGGCTCTCTGGGCATCATCACGCTGAGAGTTCTGCAACAGAACTCACATCTCTACCATGTGAGCAATGAAATCTCACCTCCTCCACAACCCAAATATCTGTGTAGCCACAGGACTGAGGCACAGGTGGCTTTCCCAGGCATATATGGAGCATTCTGCTAGGATGAGACACAGAGGCCATTTGGCAGCTTTCACCCTTCTTTTGTCTCACTGCACTGCCTCTATCTGACCATTCACGGGTGGCTCCCTGCTCAGCTGGACTCCACCCCGCAGCAGAGGGACATCATGCCAGCAGTCTTCTGTCCCACAGATTTTCTCTGTCTCATTAGGAATATGTCCTTATTCCTTCTCACACTTACTTTTTCCCTGGATCACAGAAGCTTAACCAGCACACTTTATAGAAATTCAGTTGTTATTACTAGTGGCATTGAGGAGCAGCATGAGTTTTTGTTATTGTTAACTGATTTCAGAGATTTTAAAGCATTCCTTAGAATGAAGAAAGATGAAAAGTTTTTTCAGTGTGAGAGCTGACATTCAGGTACTCAAAGAGAAACAATTTATTTTGAATTGGTGTAGCACTATAATTGTGAACAACTTCATTGCAGGCAGAAAAAAATCAGGGAGTTTATTGTTTTTATGTGGTAATTTTCTTGCTCCTTATCCTGTTTAGTAAAGGACAAGACTACCCATTTTTTGAAAGGAAAAGTGGTTGATAAGTTTTGCTGGAGCTGTAAAAACAACTATCATCCATATATACCTGCTTACTCTTTTGCTGAAGAGTTTAACGTCTATTTACTAAGGATTGATAGTAGGACCTCCTAATGGATATGCTGACAGTTTCTTAACTACACTTTTGGCCAAACATCTCTTTTTATATCTTGGCCTTAAATATAATGAATCATAATTCTTACACATTGAAATGCTGATTCACATCTAGTGGGTTTGTTTTGGCCAGCTTATGGGCTTTTATAAGTACTGCAAAATCACACTGGGTATATAACTTTCACTGTGACAATAGGAGGCTTTAACTCTGGAGAGTGCAGATCTGGAGTTATTCCACCATACCCAGTGGAGCAGCCGGAGGTGGGGGCAGCAGATATTATTAAAATTTTGAGAGGCCACTAAATTAGTTTCTGATTTGGTAGACCCCCTAAGCTGAGTGTTGTTTTTGAAAGAAGTAGTCTGGGATATTGTGAACAATGTGTTATACAGCAGAGCAGTTACACTATAGAGCTGTTATGCTTTGCATTTCATGTGAGACCACTGGATATAGCAAGAAGTGAACTGCATCATGTAGTTCAATGAGAAATGATCTTAGAAGATACTTATCTCATGTTCAGACCTATCTGAATAACTTATTTTCTCCTATAAAGAGACGGAGAGATTTAGCTGCAGCTTCAAGTAATTCCTTACTCTATAATATCCCTTCATCCTTGTTTTTCACAGACCTAAAAGTATATTTTTAAAATGCAAATTATTTAGGTTTTGCCTTTTACTCTTGTGTCTAATGCAGGGTCAAAAATTTCACTGGCACTAAAATAAACATTCATAATAATAACCAGACAGTGGGTAAAATACTAACTCTTCAGTGGGACAAACAGGAATACTTTCATCTCTTGTTATACAGGGGATGCTCTATTGCTATTCTTCAAGTCATGGCATCAAAGGAAGCCTGAAAGTCTTAGGAAGCTGCTTCATATTTCTAGACTATAATCCTCTTTGCTCCTTTGTGATTTGCTCCGTCCCCAGGAGAACTTCATAGGAAAACATGACTATTTTTTTAAGCTTTTTATTAGGATATTTTACCTATCTCATTTATGTAGTCCCCTCTCATTCCTTGTCATTTGGATGCAAGAGTTTCCCTATGCATCATTTCAACATGCAGAATTTCATAGTAGGTTTCAAGAGCATGATTCACATCACTGATTATTATAAAACCTGATCTTTTAACTTGCCTGTTACTTGCCATTTTCAGATATTTGCCAATGTTTCTCAATAGGTGTCATCATCTTTCCTTTTTGCTATTTGCCAGAAATTAGAGATTAAACTTAGATTAAATTTGTTTTCTCTTTACCAGACAAAATTAATTCTAATCCTGTGTGCAGTGAAAGATTTTTTACAAAAAAATTTCAGTTTTCCTGCTTTTATTTTTCATTTTCAGGAGGGGAAAAAAAGCGTAACTATCCCATTTTCAACCACTCTCAAACTGTACAAACCCCAACACACGATTTCCACTCTAAGCATGATGACCATGTGTTGCAAGCTGATGTGCCAATATGCTTCACAGTGCAAATGTCATAAATCTGTGTTATAGCTGAAGGTCATGTCATAATTGTAGCTCTGTGTTTCCTTCTTTAAAAAAAGTCTCAAACACCACAAACCTAGGAAATTAAAGGGAAAAAAATCAATAAAACAAACAAACAAAAAATACCAGAAAACACACAAAAATTGCCCACTGAGCTGAAACTTATGTTAGAAGGTGCAAAAATTGTAGCTGGAAGAATCAAGTGCTGCTTTAAAGTAAGGAAATGGCAGCTCAGAGTTACCCTGTGGTACATCAGCCGATGGTCACAGACTGCTTCTCCAGGAGATCCCTCCACATCCTCCAGGAGGGACTGACACACAGCAGAGCAGAGTCAAAGCTTCTTGAATAATCATATTGAAGAGCTTGGTTTTAGGAACAAAACACCATCCTTACCTGGATGTTTCTTTGTTACTTTGTTACATTATGCAGGATAAAAAACAAACCCAAATGTTGTTCAAGAACACAAGGGTGATGATTTGTACTGCGGGACAAAATTTGAGATGAACACTTTACAAGTGTGGGTTAGATACCAAAGTATTAACCCGTTCAGGATCTGTGTCTGACCACCCAGTGACAGCAGAGGAATGGGAATGGTGTTGCAGATGAGCATCCAGGAAGTAGGATCAAAAGAGATGTATAAAAATAAGGCTGCATGTGTGTTGCAGATGTTGCTGGTGTTTTGGGTTCCTGATCCCCCTGTTTGTTTGCTTTTAAAATATCTATGGCTCTTGTAGGGCACGAGCAAGCTGATTGTAGTGGAGATACACAAAACAGTTGCACCAGTTTCACCAAAACCAGTGAAATCCTGAGGCTGCATTTCAGATTAAAAAAGAAAATTCACCAAGTATGAGGATGAAACAACTTTAAGTGGGACAGAGATTTCTTGTTCCCTGTATAACTTCTTTAAGAAAACACTAGGTAGCCTTATCCTTTAGCTGCTGTGTATCAGCAGTAGAAACCTGCAGGTAGGGAGTTATGTAGAAAAATTTTAACTGCAGTTGCTATAAATTTGGACATTTTGAGAGAGGTTTAACTTATGTATGTTGAAAGGAAATTAAACCAGAACAGTAAAAATTGGTTTTCTCATCTAGAAAAAATGTGCTTTTGGATAAAAGAGCATGGATGCAGCCATTTCAAAACATACTTTGCCATAGGCTGCTTCTACACATGTCTAGGAACAGAGAAATAAGGAAAGAGTGTAATAAATGTGATTAGAAATACAAATTATTTTTTGCACCTATATCCCTCAAATTCAGCATGTTTTTGGGTAATGCATATTAGATCATTGTGTTTAATGGCCTAAAATAGAACTTTGCTGACCAAGTCAAAGTTAAAAGACACATTAGAAGACTTTCTTCATTCTCCATCTATACTCATTTTAAAGTCTGAAAATATGGTATATTATATTATTTACCTTG